>CAUYPK010010694.1:0-11147 GCA_963574355.1 Loris lydekkerianus
CAAAAACACACAAATAATAATTAAAATAACAAAAAAAAAAAAAAAAAAAAAAAAAAAAAAAAAAAAAGCAGAAATTATGGAGATGTCTTGGGTCTGAAATTATAAAAACCAGAGACTTGAAGAATTATCATTCTGGTAAGTGAGGAGCAGATGTCAGACAATCACTCTCTCTGCTTGTTTGACTATGACAATATGATGAATTCTAAAGCTGGGCAGAAATAACAAGTTAAAAATAAGCTAAGTAAAAATTCCAGAAGAGTAGAATAAAGTTTTAAGCAGCCCCGTGGTAATTAGGAGAGAGGAACAAGAATTCAAAAAACACAAAGGTATTAGGGCAATTGCCCCAGTACCTTCCCTAAGCTTTGGAACCCTTAGAGACCAAAATGGAGTTAGAATCTCAAAAGATTTATTAGGACCAATGTCTGATAAAGGTATGAATTAGCAGGCATAGAAAAGGGAAGATTTCAGACCATGATGCAGGTCTATCATGTGTGAAAAGGGAGAGGAAATAAAGAAAACTTAGGTAGGAGAAAGCTCAAACTTGATATGGCACTTGAGAAAGTCCCAAGTCAGTCCACCCAACAGGGGGATTCACAGCAAAGATTTGCCATTAGAAAGTCCAGCGTGAAGCATAAGTGGCCAGGCCCTACTACCCTCACCATAATCAGTGGAATGCTGCAGCAGATCCCAAAGGTGCTTCTGCTGGAGGGGTCCATGTCTTCACTCTTCTCAGTGGGCTCTGTCTTGAAGGGAATTTGATCAGTGTACCCCCATCACTGTCATAGTGCTGTGTTCTCCCCCCTCAGATCTTATGCTTTCTCTGTGTTCCATGGCTGTTTTCCAATGAACAGTATCTGCATCCCTGCAAAACCAAAGGCCTTTCTTCAGGACTGTGGGGTACTGCTTTGCCCAGAAAAGGGGGTGAATAGAAGTGATGAAGAATTAGCAATGCCTAGAGGCAGTCCCTAACCAATGACTGTTGGCAGATTATATCTTAAATATCTCAGCTTCTTTATGTCTTGGGTGAGATAATTTTGAGGCATTAATTGAAAATGATGATCCAAAGTTTTTCTGCAGAAATTAAATTGCAGTTGCCTACTGTGGTGCCATAATAAAATACCTTTGGCTTCCTTCCCTTCATCTACTACTTTTCAACTTCTTTATCAATTGTCTTCGCTAAGGTTCTCTAGAAAAACATAACTATTAGGATATATATATATATATTTGTTCAGCTGATTGAATGAGTCCCACCCACACATTAGAGGATAACCTGCTTTACTCGAAGTTTACTGATTTAAATATACCATCACAGCATGTACACAGTGTTCAATTAAACAACTAGGCACCATAACCTAACCACATTGACCCATAAAATTAACTACCACAAGTAGATTCTACACTTCTCCCTCCCCCAGAAAACTACTTCCACTTAAGTCCTTGTTTGTGGGTTAAAAATTTCATGTTGGAAATAATTGCAAGTGAATTCTGAGCTCCTAAAAATACTGAAAAAACTACAAAGCTCATCAAGTCGGGAATGGATTAACAAAATGTGGTATATACATACCATAGAGCACTACTAGGCCATTAAAAAAAAAAAATGGATTGATGTCTCTTGCAGCAATTTGAAGAATTGAAGAATTTGAAGAACTGAAGACCATTACCCTAAGTAAAATATCTCAAGAATTATTAAACAAGCAACACACATATTCTCTAATAATTTGGAGAGTTCATGGATACAGAGAAAAGTGAAAGTCATTGGAAAGCAACAAGGAGGGAAGAGGGTGGAGGAGAGGGATAAAAACCTACCTAACAGACACAATGAGCACTATTCGGGTAATGGCCACACTCATAGCCCTGAATAAAGCATTATAAAAGCTACCCAGGAAAAAAAATATCCATTCCCACTTAATATTTTGAAATTTCAGAAAACATTTGTAGTAATAAAAATGAATAAGATAATAAATATTAAACATGAATAAAATGGTCTTTGTATAATTTTATTCATTATAAAAATAGAATTATAATATTACATACTGAATTTTTCATCTTTTTCCAATATAAGTTAAGCAATTGTTTAAACATTATTATTTCTCTGCATTTATATTTTACTTTCAAAATTTGACAGTGGGAAATAATGCTCTAGTGAAAAATAAACCACAGAATTTTTTTTTTTTTTTTTTTTTTTTGAGACAGAGTCTCACTCTGTTGCCCTTGGCTAGAGAACCATGATGTCGTAGCTCAAAATGACCTCAAATGTCTGGGCTCAAGCAATCCCCTTGCCTCAGTCTCCTGAGTAGCTGGGATTACAGCCACCCACAATGCCCAGATAGCTTTTCTATTTTTAGTAGAGACAGGGTCTCACTCCTGCTCAGGCTGGTCTTGAACTCCTTGAGCACAAGCAATCCACACAACTCGACCTCCCAGTATGGTAGGATTATAGGCAGGAGCCACTATGCCCAGCCCAAACCACACAATTTTTATTTTACTTTTGTGGGGTTTTTTTCTGAGATTTAAAAAATTATATAACTTGTGATTGTAAATGTAAAAAGTCATAGTCTTAAGTATCTCCAAAATTGAACTGAAATCTAGTATATATAAATGTATAGAAATATAACTAAGTAGACAAAATAAATATCCTGCATGTTAAAACTTGTTGCTATGGCTGAATGCAAAGTGAATAACACCTGCTCAGTCAGTTTGCATTGAACTGAGGGAACCGGGAAGGCCAACATTATCAGGAAGCACTCCACTCAACAAGGAGAAACAAGGATGTTTTCATTTTTCAAACATAAAAATTTTTCCTTCAAATTAAAAAATATATAATTGTGAAATATAATATAAATTATTATAAAATTACATATAATGTAATTTTTCTCTCTGATTTATTCAGTTTTCTCCTTTCATCCTTATCTATTTCTTTATCTGGATTTTCTCCTCTTTTCACTTCAAAGACATTTTTATGATTTTTTTCCATAATGTCAGAAATGCTCTTATGTGACATTTACTTGCCAAAGACTTTGTATGTAGCAATTTCTCCAGAGAATTCTAATATTATACTTTTCTTTTAAAAATAGTAGTATAAGAACACATAAAGTGTTTTATTCAAATTTCAAGTGCAAAATTATCATTTTGAAGTATAAAAATGTAACTTAAAATTGGATGAAGAAATTATATGCTCTACTATTAACAATCATGAAGCAAAACATCAGTTTCCCTAATAAGAATTAATGGTAAGAACTAAGTCAACCAAAATGTCATGTGGAAATATAAACTGAAAAATTCACAGTGAAATTTTTCCCATTGGTGATAATAGAAATGAAGGGAAAAAGAAGAAAATAGAAGCAAAAATTTTAAAGTGCCTACTGGGTATCATACATGAAGATAAGTGTTTCACGTACATTAAATTGTTAATTCTTACAATAACCCAGTCAAATGTTACACTTCTACTTTACAGATGCCTAAAAAAGGATTCAGAGAATTTGAGTAAATTTTGCAGATCAAAGAACTTGTAAGTACTGGCCCAATAATGTTCCAAAATTCAAAAAAGAAAATAGAAAAAGAAAAATAAGATAATAAATTGAATGATAAATTGAACGGGTCTCAAGATTTTGTGTCTGTCAATATGAATTTGCACATTGAATCTACCACTAGTAACTCTGTATTATTAAGGTAGTCATCCAAATACTTTTAACCTTAAGTTTATTTTTCTGTTATATTGGAGTTTGAAGGGGATCTGTAATGATGCAATTTTCCTCACCAATGTTCAAAAATAATTGACTAACTAAACATAGGGATGAGGCAGATGGAGAGGAAGACAGTATCTTCAACATTGAAGAATATATCTTGAGTCAACTAGTTAGAAGACCTTATCCCATCTGGTAGACTTTAAGACAGTGCTTTAGACAATTGGTTTCATTTACCAATCAAATTGCTCATTACACCTCCCTGTCAAGGAAGGAGGTTTATGGAGTACTGAAGGAGGCCAGGAGTTTTTAGAGAAAGTTCTACCTAACAAATAAAGGTATGGTATTTCACAGGGAAGCTCAAGAAAATGGAGAGTGTATATAGGATCTATTAATTTTATTCCCAATGAAATGAAATTATTATATTATTATTTTTCATTATACATATGGATGTTTTTTGGGGGGGGAGTGGAGAGTTTATTTATTTATTTATTTATTTTTGCAGTTTTTTTGAGTGGAGCTGGGTTTGAACCCGCCACCTCTGGTATATGGGGCCAGCACCCTACTCCTTTGAGCCACAGGCACCACTCCTATACATATGAATAATTTAACAATGTTATCATACATACAATAAAGAATGTTTAAAAGGGCCTAGGAAGATACGTGATAAAAGCACTATGTAAACTGTAGTTTGATTTACAAACATAGGACACTATTACAATCCACATAAAATAGCTCATGAATTAGACATTTCTATCCTGTGACTTCAAGATGCTTCCTCCAAAGAAACTCCAAGGGTTTTCTATAACATAAGTTTTTGATGGAATTGGAACTTGTTGAAAGAAATTAACATTTGCTTGGAGCTTCTTGGGTGCCAATAACTCTGGTTTGCATCTGCTTTTGATTTAATCTGTAGATGTGTCTTGATAGCTAGTAAATAAATCTGTGGCTCAGAAAAGTTATACAAAATGACCAAATTTGCAAAGGTATAGGTGGTACCTAGAAAAGCCAATGAGACAGGGAAATTAATTCAGAATCATTCTGTCGTTCTTTGAAGTTTCATTGTGCTGGCATTGATTGAAGGACATTTTGATGCGAAGGACAACCTTTAACTTTGAACTTTTAAATATTGCCTCTTGTGAACTTTTAAATTGACATTTCCATATTAAAATGCATTTCTAAATATTAGAATATTTTTAAAACATGAAACCAAGTGTTTTTTATTTGCTTATATAAAAACTGACTTTATTGTTTTGCCTCTTTAATGATTTTCAGTGTGACAAGTATCTTCCTGAATGAGCAAAGGGTAATGCTGTTTTTATTTTTGATTCCTTAAGCTTATTACCTAGAGCCTAAAAGTTCATTACCTTCAGCCTAAAAGTATAGGCTGAAGGCTGAATTAACTACTTATTATTTTTTACTTGAGGATGTTTCAAATCATATGAAAGGACCCCTAGAGTTTCCACTGTATACATTTCTTTGTCCCTTTCCCTTTTGAGTTCCTCCTCTGTGTTCGCACATTATGACAAGCATTCTAGGCAAAAAAGAAACACATTAATACCATTGTTTGTTTCACATGAATTGTATTACCATTAAAGATCCTAGAAGGAAGCAGCCATTTCAATAAATAGTGTCAGACACACTAACAAAATTTTTAATGATAATAATGGTATTGAGCTACAATGGTCTTGCTTGAGGAATTTTGGGGGCTATTTGATGGTGGGTATAAAGATTCAATGCATTTCACTAGTTTTCATTTTTAATATGTCTGTAGTTATACAGCTTGAATCCGTATGTATTGATGTATATATTGAGTAGTCAGGTTGCACATATTATTGCTAACCCTAACGAAACCACTACAACTGTGGGTTATATCCCCAATTCATATTTGAATAAACTCAGGCACAAAGAAGTTCCATGATTGGGTAATGTCACAGTGCTATGAATGGTGGCTGAGATTAGAACTAAAGTGCTGGTCGACTCAAGACTGTCCTTTTACTACACCATGAGGACTCTTTGAAAAAAAAAATTAAAAAGCATTCCAGAACCTTAAAAAGAAAATAAAAACCTTTTTAATACTTCAACATTAAATAAACTACATACTTGAGAATATATCTACTTATGTAATAAGTATATTTTGCTCATACTATTGAAATATGTTTCTATTTAATGTGTCTATCTATTCCTTACTGTGCTAAGTTCATAAAACAAATTCTTTGCTTACTGAATGAAAATGCTTTGCTAAAAATCTACAAGAGCAGAAATGTTCATTTCTAATGGAAATCATAGAAGAGAATGGTAAAAGCATGATAGCTATCTATTCTTTTATGTGTGTGGTGGATAATTTCAGAAAATAATTCTGTACATCTTTGTAATTTTTTTTAATTTCAGGTTAATGTGAGGGTACAAACAACCAGGTGAATATATTTGAATTTGTTAGGTAGAGTCCTTATTGTAGTTGTGTTCTACACACAAAGATGTGACATACACCTGTTTATTGTGCCCATTTGGTGGGGAGCACGCCAAACTCCTCCTCCTCCCCTTTCTCACCTCCCTCATTCCTCCTCCCCCAACTTGAATTGAAAGGAGTTTTTCTCCTCTCTGAACATGAATTAATTCTGGCCTTATATTAGTATTAAGTACATTGGATATTTGCTTTTCCATTCTTGTGATACTTTACCAAGAAGAATGTAACCTCTATCCAGGTTAATACAAAAGATGTAAAGTCTCCATCATTTTCATAGCTGAATAGTATTCCATGATGTACATATACCACACTTTGCTAATCCATTCATCAGTTGAAAGGCATTTAGGTTGTTGCTACATCTTGTCAATTGTAAATGACCTGCAATAAACAATCTAGTGTAAATGTCTTTATGATAAAATGATTTTTTTTCTCTTCTGGGTAGATGCCTAGTAGAGAGATTATGAGGTTAAATGAGAGATTAAATTTGAGATCCCAGTTTTCAAACCTTTGTCACATTTGTGACATGCAGATATCTTTTACAATTGTGAAGGTTGTCCATTTGCTTTGATTGTTGTGTACTTAGCTGTGCAGAAGCTTTTCAGTTTAATTAAGTTTCTTTGTTATTTTTGTTGTTGTTGTGATTGCCACTGAAGTCTTATTCATAAAATATTTCCCCAGTCTGACATCCTCAAGTGTTTCCCCATACTTTCTTCTAGGATTTTTATTGTTTCGTGCCTTAGATTAAAATCTTTTATCCATAATGAATCAATTGTTGAAAGTGATGAAAAGTGTGGGTCCAGTTTCAGTCTTTTACATATGGTTATCCAGTTCTCCTTGCACTATTTACTGAGTACGGAATCTTTCCCTAGTGCATGCTTTTGATAGTAAACCAAACTACAAGAGACTGATTTCTTCTCCCAGTTTTCTTTCTTTTTCTCTTTCTTTTTTTTTTTTTAATTAAATCATAGCTGTGTACATTAATCAATGTAATTCCACCAATCACCCTCCCTCCGCCCACCTTCCCCCTCCCTCCACTTCCTTTCCCCCTTCCTCATATTCTTAGCTTATAACTGGGTTATAGCTTTCATATGAAAGCCATAAATTAGTTTCATAGTAGGGCTGAGTACATTGAATACTTTTTCTTCCATTCTTGAGATAATTTACTAAGAAGAATATGTTCCAGCTCCATCCATGTAAACATAAAAGAGGTAAAGTCTCCATCTTTCTTTAAGGCTGCATAATATTCCATGGTATACATATACCACAATTTATCGATCCATTCGTGGATCAATGGGCACTTGGGCTTTTCCATGACTTAGCAATTATGAATTGGGCTGCAATAAACATTCTGGTACAAATATCTTTGTTATAATGTGGTTTTTGGTCTTCTGGGTATATACCTAGTAGAAGAATTATAGGATTAAATGGCAGATCTATTTTTAGATTTCTAAGTGTTCTCCAAACACCTTTCCAAAAGGAATGCATTAATTTGCATTCCCACCAGCAGTGTAGAAGTGTTCCCTTTTCTCCACATCCACACCAATATCTCTGGTCTTGGGATTTTCTGATATGGGCTAATCTTACTGGAGTTAGATGATATCTCAAAGTAGTTTTGATTTGCATTTCTAGGTAATTAAGATTGATGAGTATTATTTCATATGTCTGTAGGCCGTGGGCTGTCTTCTTCAGAGAAGTTTGTCTTCAAGTCCCTTGCCCAGCCTGCGATGGGATCACTTGTTCTTTTCTTGCTTATACGTTTGTGTTCTCTGTGGATTCTGGTTATTAAACCTTTGTCGAAGACATAACCTGCAAATATCTTCTCCCATTCTAAGGGCTGTTTGCTTGCTTTACTTACTATGTTCCTGGCTGTGCAGAAGCTTTTTGGTTTGATCAGGTTCAAGTAGGGTATTTTTGAAGCTGCTTCAATTGCCCAGGGGGTCCTCCTCATAAAATACTCGCCCAGACCAATTTCTTCAAGTGTTTTCCCTGTACTCTCTTCTAGTATTTTTATAGTTTCATGTCTTAAGTTTGAATCTTTAATCCAGTGAGAGTCTATCTTAGTTAATGGTGAAAGGTGTGGGTCCAGTTTCAGTCTTCTCAGTTTGCCAGCCTGTTCACCCAGCACCATTTGTTAAATAGGGAATCTTTTCCCCACTGAATGTTTTTAATTGGCTTGTCAAAGATCAAATAATGATAAGTAGCTGGATTCATCTCTTGGTTCTCTGTTCTATTCCATACATCTACCTCTCTGTTTTTGTGCTCTACCATGCGGTTTTGATCACTATCAATTTATAGTACAGTCTGAGGTCTGGTAGTGTGATTCCTCCTGCTTTGTTTTTATTTCTGAGGAATGTCTTGGCTATTCGAGGTTTTTTCTGATTCCATATAAAATGAAGTATTATTTTTTCAAGATCTTTAAAGTATGACAGTGGAGCTGTAATAGTGATTGCATTAAAATTGTATATTACTTTGGGTAGTATGGACATTTTAACAATGTTGATTCTTCCCAGCCATGAGCATGATATGTTTTTCCATTTGTTAACATTTTCGGCTATTACTTTTCTTAGAGTTTCATAGTTCTATTTATAGAGATATTTCACATCCTTTGTTAGATGAACTCCCAGATATTTCATCTTCTTTGGCACTACTGTGAATGGAATAGAGTCCTTAACTGTTTTTTCAGCTTGACTATTGTTGGTATATATAAAGGCTACCAATTTTTGAATGTTGATTTTGTAACCTGAGACACCTTGATCACTTCTAAGAGTTTTGCAGTAGAATCCCTGTGTTTTCAAGATATACAATCATACCATCTGTGAAGAGAGAAAGTTTGATCTCTTCTGACCCTATATGGATACCCTTGATCGCCTTTTCTTACCTAATTGCGATGGCTAAAACTTCCATTAGAGTGTTAAAGAGCAGTGGAGACAATGGTCAGCCTTGTCTGGTTGCTCATCTGAGTGGAAATGATTTCAATTTAACTCCATTCAATCCGATATTGGCTATGGGTTTGCTGTAGATGGCTTCTTTCAGTTTAAGAAATGTCCCTTCTATACCAATTTTCTTAAGTGTTCTGATTATGAAGGTATGCTGGATATTACCAAAAGGTTTTTCTGCATCAATTCAGAGAATCATACGGTCTTTGTTTTTGAATTTGTTTATGTGCTGAATTATACTTATAGATTATGTATATTGAGCCAGCCTTGAGACCCTGGGATAAAACCGACTTGGTAATGATGTATAATTTGTTTGATGTGTTGCTGGATTCTGTTTGTTAGGATCTTGTTGAATATTTTTGCATCTATATTTATTAGTGATATTGGTCTATAATTTTCTTTTCTTGTTGGGCCTTTTTCTGGTTTGGGAATCAGGATGATGTTTGCTTTATAGAACGTGTTGTGTAGTCTTCCTTCTTTTTCTATATTTTGGAGCAGGTTGAGTAATATAAGTACTAGTTCTTCTTTAAAGGTTTGGTAGAATTGTGACATGAAGCCATCTGGTCCCGGGCTTTTCTTTTTAGAGAGATTTTGTATGGTTGATCTATTTCAGAACTTGATATTGGCCTGTTCAACATTTCCACGTGATTCTGGCTGAGTCCTGCAAGGTGACGTGCTTCCAAGTATAGGTCAATTTCTTTTAGATTTTCATATTTCTGAGAATAAAGTTTCTTGTGATATTCATTAAGAATTTTTTGAATTTTTGAGGAGTCTGTTGTTATTTCGTCTATGTCATTTCTGACTGATGAAATTTGAGATTACACTCTTTTTCCTGGTTAGGTTAGCCAAAGGTTTATCTGTTTTATTGACATTTTCAAAAAATCAACTTTTTGATTTATTTATCTGTTGTATAATTCTTTTGTTTTCAATTTCATTTAATTCTGCTCTAATTTTGGTTATTTCTTTTCTTCTACTGGGTTTGGGGTTGGAATGTTCTTCCATTTTTAGTTGCTTGAGATATCCCATTAAGTTGTTAACTTCCTCTCTTTCTGTTCTCTTGAGAAAGGCTTGCAGTGCTATAAATTTCCTTCTTAGGACTGCCTTTGTGGTATTCCAGAGGTTCTGATTATTTGTGTTTTCATTGTCATTTTGTTCCAAAAATTTGGCAATTTCCTTCTTAATCTCATCTCTGACCCAGCTATCATTCAGCATAAGGCTATTTAACTTCCATGTTTTTGTATGAGCATGCAGATTCCTGTTGTTACTGAGTTCAACTTTTATTCCATGGTGGTCTGAGAAGATGCAAGGAATAATTTCTATTCTTTTAAATTGACTGAGGTTAGACTTGTGACCTAAGACATGTTCCCTGAGCTGATGAGAAGTATATGTATTCAGTTTTATTGGGATGAAATGTTCTGTAGATGTCTGTTAAATCAAAATGTTGGATTGTTAGGTCTAAATCTAAAATTTCTTTGCTCAGCTTCTTATTGGAGGATCTATACAGCACTGCCAAAGGAGTATTGAAATCTCTGACTATTATGGAGCTGGAGGAAATCAAGTTGCTTATGTCTGTTAGAATTTCTCTTATAAATTGAGGTACATTCTGGTGGGTGCATAAATATTAATAATTGAAATCTCATCATATTGAGTATTACCCTTAACAAATATGAAGTGACCATTCTTATCATTCCTTACTTTTGTTGTTTTAAAAGCGTATTGTGTCTGCAAATAGAATTGCAACACCTGCTTTTTTCTGGTTACCATTTGCCTGGAATATGGATGACCACCCTTTCACGCTGAGTCTCTATTTATCTTTTAAGGTAAGATGTGACTCTTATATGCAGCAAATATGTGGCCTGAGTTTTTGTATGCAGTCAGTTAACTGTGCCTCTTTAGAGGACAGTTTAAGCCATTCACATTAATGGAGAATATTGATAAGTCTGGTAAAATTTTAGGTATCGTGTTTTTCAAAAAATATCCAGTGGATATTTTTAATCCTTTTGCTACTATGGAAGTTGGAATTTAATTCTGAGTGAGTTTACTTTTGTGGTAGAGGATTGG
>CAUYPK010010695.1:0-26090 GCA_963574355.1 Loris lydekkerianus
CGGCCCTCTACCCAGGGCAACAGCTTGAGACTCTGTCTCAAAAAAGAAAAAAAGTGAGCTGGAGGGTTCAAATCCAGCCCGGGCCCGACAAACAACAATGACAGCTGCAACCAAAAAATAGCTGGGCATTGTGGCGGGCACATCTACTCCCAGCTACTTGGGAGGTAGAGGCAAGAGAATTGCTTGAGCCCAGGAGTTGGAGGTTGCTGTGAGCTGTGATGCCACAGCACTCCACCCAGAGCGACAACTTGAGTCTCTGTCTCAAAAAAAAAAAAGGGGTGGGGATGCCTGTGGCTCAGTGAGTAGGGTGTCGGCTCCATATACTGAGGGTGGCAGTTTTACATCTGGCCCCGGCCAAACTACAACAAAAAATATCTGAGCATTGTGGTGGGCATCTGTAGTCCCAGCTACTCGGGAGGCTGAGGCAAGAGAATCGCCTAAGCCCAGGAGCTGGAGGTTGCTATGAGCTGTGATGCCACAGCACTCTACTGAGGTTGACAAAGTGAGACTCTGTCTCTAAAAAAAAAAAAAAGAAAACTTCTGATTCCAGGAGTTTCTCAGCAGGGAAGAGAAAACCCCACCAACTATTATATAAACTAGGCCAAATGGCCTAAGAGAGGTGCTCATGGAGACAAAGAAAGAGGAAGAGGGGGGACCCAGAACACATCAGCTGAATCTAACATCAGCCAAGCCCTTGTACTGATGCAAAGAACACAAAGATTAGTATGACAGGATTCAGCTCATGGAAGAATTCCCCTTTGGGGTAGGTTAAAATAAATTTTTTAATAGCTTGTACATATGAATTTACCTAATGCAGCCAACAGTATAAACTAAGTATTGTCATTAATCCCATTTAAAGGTTCAAGGTCACATCCTTAGGAAGAGGCTGCACCCTTAACCTCTACAGCTGACTGTCTCTCAGTAGGTGGATAACGATAAGCAAATAATTGACAATAAAACAAGGAAGGATAAATTAACTCAACAGAGGGAAGAAAGAGGAAGTCCTCAGTCAGTTCCTAGTACTTGGTGCCTGCCCAGCCATCTGATTTATGAGCCTGCTGAGTTGCTGATCCCCCTGGACCTCAGTCTCTTACAAGAATCCAATGTGTAAATATAAGTCTAGTTCTCAGAAAAAGGTGTGGCACAAAGTATCCCAGCTTGGGACAGAGTCTTACCTGTGATTGGCAAGTTCCTCTGCTTCAGCTGCTGCCATCCTCCCAGCGGAGGCAGGACCCTAAGGGAAAAGACCACACAGCAAGGAGTGAATCCACCCAACAGGAAGCAAGGCTATGCGACCTTATCACAGCAGTGACCTGGAATGCTTTACACATTAATGATGTAGGTGTGCAATGAGTGTGTGTATGTGTGTGTTTATATGTCTAGAGGGCTGCTAATTTCAGGAAAGAGATGGCAAAAATGTATCAAAAGAAAAGCCAGGTGACTTCCATGGAGAGCCTGACCCTGCTTCCTGGTTTCCCAGACCAGCAACAAGACTTCATGGACACACAGACCACACTACACTTCTCCTTCTAGAGTCTTTTTTCTTTTTTTTTGGATACAGGGTCTCACTCACTCCTGTTGCCTAGACTAGAGTGCTCTGGTGTCACAGCTCACAGTAACCTCACACTCCTGGGCTCCAGTGGCCTCCTCCTCCTCCTAACTGGGGCTGCAGGCGCCCACCACAGTGCCTGGCTAATTTTCTACTTTTTTAGTACAGACAGGGTCTTGCTCTTGCTTAAGCTGGTCTTGAACTCCTGAACTCAAGGGATCCTCCTGCCTTGACCTCCCAGAGTGCTAAGATTACAGGCGTGAGCCACCATGCCTGGCCTCCTTAACCTTCCTCTTCCGGTTTTCAAGGACATCTAGGGGAACAGGAGGGATCAGGTCAGATGTGGGGTAAGGGGACCCGGTGCTGAGGGACCACAGCAAGGGAGAGGGCTAAAGGCTAATGTGAAAAGCTGCAAAGCCTGGGAATGGGAAAAGCTCCATCTACAGAACCACATTTAATTTATTAGATCTTAATCATCAGGAAACCTGAGCCTACTTCTCATGTAGAAAAGGCAGCAGAAAAAAATTGGAGACTTTACCTCCTTTATGTTTACATGGATGGAGGTAGAAAATATTCTTCTTAGCAAAGTATCTTAGGAATGGAAAAAAAAGTATCCAATGTACTCAGTACTACTGTGAAACCAATTTATAATAACTCACACTTGCAGATGAAAAATGAAACACAACTTTAGGCTATGATGAAGGAGGGAAGGGGAGGAGGAGGAATCGGGTGGGGGTGGGAGGGGCAGTAGGGGATAGTAGGGGGACCACAACTATGGAGCACATGGCAAGTACAAGTTGGTTCTATCATGTGTAGCACACAAATGTCCTAAGGCTATAATTGGGTAAATGAGATGAAAGCCATGCTGATTAGTATGATGTAAGCACTCCAATTTGAACAAATATCAACACACTGAAATAGGCATAAATGTATTTATGATCTATGTACAAAAGACTTAATAAAAATAAAATAAAATTCTAAAAAAGAAAAAGAAAAGGCAAGAGTTTTGCCAGAACACAGGAACAGGCTCACATTTTGAACTTGGTTAACCAGCAAGGAATCCTTAGTGTCCTGAACCTAGCAGACCCCCAACTCTCTGTACAGGCACACAGGGTGGGCAGGATCCACTGCAGAGTTGAAGGAAGTGAAACACCAGGCTTCTGGAACGATCCGAGACTCATGAAGACATTACAAGTCTGCCAAGTTGAGCCAGTTTCCTGAGGCCAGGCCTGCTATTCCCACAATGTGGTTCTCACCCTTGTATCTCACCAGTTGTCAACCAGCTAAGACCTCAAAGGTCCCTGTTTGCAGAACAGATTGTTTCTTTTCTTGAGACAAGAGTCCCTCTGTTTCCCCAGGCTAGAATGCTGCTATGTCATAGCTCACAGCAACCTCCAACTCCCGGGCTCAAGCATCCTCCCAAACAGGTGGGACTACAGGTGTCTAAACAACACTTGGCTAATTTTTGTATTTTTTTAATAGAGCAGGGGTCTCTCTCTTGTTCAGGCTAGTCTTGAACTCATGAGCTCAAGCAATAACCTGCCTCAGCCTCAGCCTCCCAGTGCTAGGATTAAAGGTATGAGTCACCATACCCGGCCAAAGAACAAAATTTATTAACTGTTATTAGCATAATATACTGGCCATTTTCAATAAATATTGAAGGCCAGAGTTGGGTGTACAGCAAAACTTTTTCCTGCAATTGCTGCTTTGTCTCTCTTCATCTGCCTGGTGCTTCCTCTTAGCATTTGTAAAACACTTCGGCTAAGGAGAGCTAAGGAACGGAATGAGCTTAAAAGAAGCACTGCCTCTCACTCTGCATCACTAGGCCCCAAGCCCACGTGCTGCAGGGACAACCTTTATAAATATAATGGTTTATAAACATAATGGTAGAGGCTGCTGAGCCAGCTCTCCCTTCCTGCGTGTGGAGGGGAGAGAGGAGGGTCAGTGTAAAGGGCAGTGGCTCCCACAATGCCTTAGGGCAAGGTCTCAGGCATAGAAGGCTGGACATGACTTCAGGCCTTCCACAGTATCCATTATCAGATTTACAGACAGCTCAGCTCCTAGAGAAGTCTGGCTCCCTAGGACCACAACCACCAAGGGCACCATCAACAGAGCCCTACAGTCTTAATGCCCTGGCCTCTCTCAAGGGTTCTACTTCTCCAGCCATGTCACAGTCACAGCTGGCCAGCCCACAGCTGTCCTTACAGTGGTCTCACTTCCTCCACTGAGGGAAGTAGGGTACGGGGTCAAGCAGAGTCCTGGTCCTGGGCCCCGGTCCTCTGTAAGAGCAGGACCCCCTCATAGCAAACTCCCTCTGCACTCCCTGGTCTGCTGCTTTTGCCTTTGGAGGTAGGGAGCTGGTGGGAGAGAACAGCCCCTAGAGAGCTGGGGACAGATAGGGGTGAATCAGAGGATGCTCCTGGGAAGGCTCCCCAGGGAGAATCCACCCATTTTATAGAAAAGCAAACCAAGCCACAGAGAGAGCTCTCTGCCCGGTCTTGCAGAGTAAGGGCGCTTCTCCCTAAGGCTGGCTGCTTTCCTTTCCTCTAAACCAGAGAGACCAAGTCCAGCTCAGCAGAGAGCAGTGACCACAGGGAATGGGCTTCTCTTCCGATCCTGGATCCTTCCCCAGCGGGCTCCCAGTCTGGTCTCACTCCCATGTGCCCTCACCATTGCAATCTTAGGAACAGTGCGGCAGGCTCTCCCCTCCGGGTTTGAGCTTCTTAAAGACTAACTTCTTTTTTTTTTTTTTGAGACAGAGCCTCAAGCTGTCACCCTGGGTAGAGTGCCGTCACATCACAGCTCACAGCAACCTCCAATTCCTGGGCTCAAGCAATTCTCCTGCCTCCGCCTCCCAAGTAGCTGGAACTACAGGTGCCCGACACAACGCCCGGCTACTTTTTGGTTGCAGCTGTCACTGTTGTTTGGCAGACCCGCGCTGGATTCAAACCCACCAGCTCAGGTTTATATGGCTGGCGTCTTAGCCTTTTTTTATTTTTTATTTTTTTGCAGTTTTTGGCCGGGGCCAGGTTTGAACCCACCACCTCCAATATATGGGGCCAGTGTCCTACTCCTTTGAGCCATAGGCACTGCCCAAAGACTAACTTCTTTCCACCTTGCCAGCCCTGCAATCAGTGAGGCTCTATTAACCCCTACCTAGGCAGAGAAAGTTGCAGACATTAGCAATGCTCCAGGTGGAAAGTCCCTGGTAAGTAAATAACTTAGGTCTCATACAGGTTTGCCTGGGCGGGTTTATGGGAGGGGGGGGGGATCCTGGCATGATTCTAGAGACACATTTCACTATCCAATAAATACGAGTATGAAGGATAAATTAGATCGTGACCCCAACCACCCACTGAAAGGTCAAAGACAGGAGTGAAAGAGGAACACCCAGTCTCCCCTTAGACCAGCTGGAGTCTCACAGGATGGGAGCCAGAAGGCAGCACACCCTGGGGTGTCTCTCTGTGGTCTCCAGTTCCCAGAGGCCACTGGTGAGAGGTGGAAGGAGGCCCTAGTACTGTTTAAAAACCCTAATACTAATTAAGCCACACAGTACTACATCTAAATTTTAAAAGCAGCTTTCAAGTTAAAAAAAAAAAAAAAAAATTTGGTGACTAAAGCTGTATTTTTGTCCCCAGATTCCAATTTTGTTCCACTACAGTTCAGTTTAGAAAACAGATGGAGAGGAGGGGTTCCAGGATCCAGTCACCTCAGAATACTCAATTCCGGGTCATAATTTAAGGTCCAGACAAAAGGCTTTCTCCATATTCTTCATCAGCTTCTGGAGGAAGCACCTTTGGGAGTGATGTGCCCCCAGCCCGCAGGACACAGCTGGAAGGGGGTCCAGCTTTGCAAGCTGAGGACCCATGAGGAGGATTTTCAAGCTCTGCCTTTTGTTCGACTTAGTTTTGCATCTTGTTTTAATCTTGGAGAGGTTATTTACAGAGTTTTTGGGAATATTTCCTTCTGAAAATTGCTTTTAAATTGTTCTATCAAATTACAATTGTTGTGCATCCACGACATTTTCCCACCATTATTTCCTAATGAGATACTTGATTTTACAAAATGGACTTCCAGCCTCACCATCACCCCAATCTGACCCTGCTGAAGCTTTCCACTTCCCGTTTCCTCCTTGGCCCAGAAAAGCCAGCTTGCCAAATATAGTTGTTAAGTTAGCCCACTGCAGCATTGTTCACCACAGGAAAGGTCCCATTTGATTCTGTCCTCTCTGCCTCACCCCACCAAAAGCTGCTGTAACTTCAATAGCAGGGTGGATTCTGATGCTTTCCTGAGTGCTTTCTGTAACATAACTAGAAATAACATTAAAATGTCTGTAAGATCCCAGGAAGGGCTAGGCATCGCATGCATGAGTCATTTAAAGAATTCTGAATTCAGTCTCCTGTGAAATAAATGAGACTAACAGGCTGTCCCCTGACCCCTTGATGTGTGTCTATGGAGATTAGAATCAATCTAGTGTAAAAGCATCTCCTCTGATACCTTTGACCTGAAGAGATAAGACCCAGCACACTGTGTGTGACAGACCTAGCAAGCAAGGAGTTAACTCCAATTCAGGACACAAGTAAAGGTGCAAACAGGAACTGGGAGGTTCATTACTTCAGCCACTAAGGAGAAAGAATGAACGCAAACCCAGCAGGGTTCCAGGAAGCAACAGCAATGGGCTCTCAATGATTCTTGACTAGGAGTCAGCTTGGAAAACAGGCAGTGAGGAAAAGACCCTTTAGACAGGAACAGCAGTATAAACACAGCCAAGGAGACGTGAACTGAGATAGCCAAACGGGAAAGACCAACAGTGGCTGGTGTGGTGGTTCATGCCTAATCCTAGCACTTCTGGGAGGCCAAGAGGGTGGATCGCTTGATGTCAGGAGTTCAAGACCAGCCTGAGCAAGAGCTAGACCTGGTCTATACTAAAAATACAATTAGCTGGGTATTGCGATAGGCACCTGCAGTCCCAGCTACTCCACAGGCTGAGGCAGGAGGATCACTTGAACCCTGCAGTTTGAGGCTGCAGTGAGCTATGATGATGCCATTGCACTCTAGTCTAGACAACAAGGTGGGACTATGTCTCAAAAAAAAAAAAAAAATAGAGAGTGATCACTAGCTCAGTGTGGGCACATGCACCTAGGAGTTGCCTCGCTGCTACGTGTCCTGATAAAAATCTTGAACATCATACTGGAGGGGGGGGGGGGGAACCTGAAAGGTTTTAAACACGAAATGATGGAGACTTGCATGATAGAACCATGTGAACAGGTCCAGAATAAGCTACTATGGCATAAAAATTATTTTGATCTAAAGGCATGTGAGTTTCTGAAACCCCTCATTGGCCTAAAAGAAAACCCTCCTAAATCCTAAACTCAGTTGTCCTGGGAGCAACTCACATCTCTTCTAGGAAAGAAGTCCACACGGTACTCAGACACTGCCACAAAACTGTCATTCTTGGGGTTGACTGGAACGTGAGACAAAGCTGCCTCCCTCCGTTAGCAGCTGGGAAAATGTCAGGTAGATAGCTAGAGGTTTGGCTCTCCAGGAGAAAGAGAGAAGGGCCAAGGGGAAGGTCCTCATCTTGGTTCCTCCCACCCTAATGGCCTTAATTCTGTGAATGATTGCTCACTGGGAGGAGGAGGAAACGCCCTACCAATCTCCCAGTCAGAACTGTAAGTGCCAACTGCAAAAGGATGTAGAGGACCCTGAAGCCTCGAAGATGACCTAGAACAGCCTTAAGGCTAATTATCATGTCATTAGCTTAAATTGCAATCTACACACACCCCCTCCCTACGGGATTTCAGAAAGGGCTGTGGGAGGTCTGCATGAGCTATAAGACTGGCTTCCTCTGAACCACAAAGTAGCCCCAATCCAGGCAGTATGGAGCAGAGCCCCTAGACATAATCAAGGCTTTCTGTCTTGACAATGGGGGCCTATCACTGTCTATGGCAAAAGTATCTTGCTCTTGCGCTGTAAACCTAGCTTTCTTTCCTCAATAAACTTTGTTTTACTCTTGCTTTCCTTTGGAGTGTTGTCATTCTTCAGCCAAGAGTGCACCCAGAACCGAGGATACAGACAGCTGCCTGAACCGGCAATTAGACAGTGAAGGACAAATTCCATTCATTAGACAAGGGGCTCTGTGGATGGTATGTTTCATACTTCCTGTGAAGGCACCAGTGGGCATTACACCCCTTGAGGATATGAAGTTTGGGGTGTCATCGCAAAGCAGATTGCAAATAGAAGAAGGTTAGCCATAGGAAAACCAGGCAGCTGAGAACTCAGGGTCGAAGGCAAACCCCAGGAATTAACAATTAAGAGAAGCTCACTACTAGGACCAGAAGGACACCAAAGGAAGAGAATGGCCAGGACAGAATACTGTCACCACAGGGCACTAATTTTACAAATGGGATTTAAATGAGAGAGCAGCACTGGACTTCTGAACAGGGGGCCTGATAGCATGGGTACCTTTGTCTTGAGAAATGAGAACCGATCCCTTCTCCAAAGGACAGGCGGACTCACCAGGTGGGAATTTTGAACCTGGTTTTGAAGGTCATCCATCATTTCTTCTAACATTGTACTATGATGCTGTCAAACTTCACACAGACAGAAGAAATTCAGTTTCTCCAAAACAATTCTCGACCATGTCTAGGAAGCCAGTTTCATCTGTCCTGCAAGTCTGCCCCTCCACCCCAAGGAAATTCTGAAACTCCCTCTCAGGCTCCCCAGGGAGGAACCTTTGCTGTGAGCACCTGGGGGTCCTCTATTTATTACCATACCCAATTTAACAAAAAACAAACAAACAATTTTTAAACCCTGATTTTTTTGAATCTTAACTTTTTTAAGTTTTCCACCATTAAATAAAGATTAATTTGGTCACTTGTGTAAACAGCTGGGTGTGTAAATAAAACAGTACTTTATGAATGAACGTATTTCAAGAGAAAATGTACCTGTGTTTGAGAAAGAGACAAAAGTCAGAGAGAGGAAGAGAAAATAACCAGTGTTGTCTTTAGGAAGTTTCACATCCGGTTTCTGCTTTGGGAGTTTGTTTCTTTTTTTACAATAATTTTGCATACTATTTTATGATCGGTAAAGACAACAAAAGCCAACTTTGACAAAAGCCCAGGCAAAGAAAAACTAACTTATCCTTTTTAACTAAAACACTGATGCCCACCAGTCCTGGAGCCAAGAATATAACTTGTTCCCAATAGACCTGGGCTGAATTAAAGAAATCTGCAGAAATGAGGCTTATTCAGAGAACCAACAGGACAAACGTGTCCTCTGAAAAAGAAAAGAAATAATGTAAGATTGGCTGAGAAGTGGGGCAGGCTGGGGCCAGATGCAGATGGGCGCCCAAATTGATAGGGTACAGGTGCGCCCTGGGAAGGGCTCAGGAGGCCTTTTAGAAAGCCAGATTAAGGCATGCTTTCTATTCAAGGAAGCCACAAACTTTTATGTGAAACATGCGTTTCCAGCAAATGAATGGCGTCAGTGGTCTTTTTAACCCTGAAGACATCTAGAGGGGAGGAATGACCCCGGGTGAGACTGGGTAGGGGAAGAGAATCCCAGAGTTCAGAGAGGTCATTCAGACACCTAAAAACGGCTTGGACCGCTGTCGCGGGAAAGGGCACCTTTCCACTCCGGATTTCAGGAAGTGTTTCTCGGACACTACGGTCCGAGCGGGGCGGCTGGACGCGGACCCACCTCGGAAGCGGGAGGCGGCGCGGGCGCCCGAGGCTGGGCTCGGAAGCCGCCAGCCTGTCACCTGCGACCTCAGGTCCCCTGGCCGAGCCCCGCACTGGGAAGGCGGGGGACCTGTGGACAGCCGGGATGTGGGACTCCTCCCTTCTCTGGGCACTGCCAGGTAAAGAACTCTAAGAGACATTAAGTTTGTGTCATATAACACACGAAACGAACGTTTCTCTGCTGAGCTGCCAAAGTCTCCCGCGGTCACATTTTGTTGAAATGTGGCACCCATGTACACTTGACACCACGTCAACTCCGAAGGTTCGCGCAATAATCATTTCTACAAAATTAAACTTTACTCCCTCCCCCATTAAAAGGTGAGTGGGGACAAAACATCCTTTCGTAAGTGCAGTCACCGACTCCTTCCTCTTCTTCTGGGGCTCCCCGCACAGTTCTAGGGTGTGCGACCACGACCACGTCTCGCCCCGTCTGGGCTGCGAGCAGCGCCGGTCCGAGCTCGTCCATCCCCGAAGCCCGCGGTTCTGCCTCCTGCAGGCGGGGTCCCGCCCGGAGAGTCCCAGGGCGCGCAGCTGGGCCCCAGACAGGGCACAGGCCTGCAGGACGCGGCCCCGAGGGAGCTCATCCTCCCCGAGCGCCCTCCCACCCGCCTTCCCCAGTCCCGGGCCCGGCGCGGAGCTGCCCGCACCACCTTCAGCCCGCGCGCCTCCGCGCGCACCTCCCCGGGCCGGCTCCCTGCATCCCTACAGCCCGGAGTGACGCGAGCCGCTGTCACTTCACCTGCAGGAAAGTGGGCACACCACCAACGCAGGGGACCGGCGAGCACCTCATCCTGCAAAGCGAGAACCAAAGCCAGAACGCGGGCTGGGGACGACTCACCGCTCGGCCTGCGCGGGGACCTTCTACACGTGCCGCGCAGTCCTTGCTCAGCGACGCCGGGGACAAACTTCGTCGCTCCGGGGCCCGATGAAGGGGCCGCTCTCGGAGCCCGCGGATGGCGGAGGGCGGGGCGTGGGGCTGCTCGCAGAGCCCCTAACTGGAGGGAACAATGAGCAAGGTGAATCTCAGAACAAAGCCAGCGCGCGCGCGGTCCCGGAGCAGTCACTCGCCGAGCCCCGCCCACGGGTCACCGCAGGGCTGCGGCCCCGCCCCCAGGCGAGCGGACTCAGCTGACCGCGCCCTGCGCCGCCGGAGGGACCCGCCCCGCCCGGCCCCTGCCGCACCTCCCGCGGTTCCCTACCCCCTAGGACCCGGAAGGCTGTCCCCGCGGCCGGCCGGCTGTTGTTTCGCTGCGACTGGGGCAGTTGGACTATTGTGAATGGCCAGAAGCCTTTCCTGTTATTTTTGTTACTCACTAAGCCGTTCCTGCTACAGAGGGGGCCTCCTTACTAGCGGCAGTCCCAGCCGTTCTGCGGCAGAGGAAACTCGGCTGGAAGGGGCCGTATTAACTGTCCCAAGGTCACTCGGCCAGTTAGTCTGGAGGCGGCCCCCACGGCTGGGACCCGCTGAAAGTGCTGCAGAGAAATGGCCGTGTGGAGGCAGCCCTGGGCTGGGGGCCAGGACTGTGCGGCTGGCCGCGGTCAGCTGTGTGCACCCGTCACCTCTCCGGACCCGGGTTCTCCTTCGGGGAGCTTCTCTGGGAACTTCCTGACCCGGGGAGTTCCCCAGTAGGGTGACAGCCAGGAGCCCAGAGCTGGCCGGGGGAGGGGAAGTGACTCATTCATTTAGAGTCGCGGCTAAGCCGGCAGAACAGAGCCGTGCCTGGAGCCGCACGGGCGCTCTGCCCCCGCCCACCCGAACCACGGGTCCGCGAGCCCGGGCTCCGGGCCTGCGCACGCGTCCTGCTTGGCCTGTGTGTCCGCTCTCCCAACTCCCCCTCCGGCCAGAGAGCCTGGGAAGAAGACCACGGGCCGGCGCCAGGGGCTGTCCTGCACACCCAACACTTGCTTCTCGCCTAAAAGTTGCAGCTTCTGAGATAACAGCAGTGGCCCCCCAATATTAAGTACTCCATGTTTTATTTCCATAAGGCTGCACTTGCACCTGTAAATCATACAAATACTATGAGCTTACTTGTATCAAAAGACAAAATTACAACAAATTTAAGATCTTGTGAACTTAAAAAAATTTTTTTTTTTTTTTTTTTTTGCAATTTTTGGCAGGGGCTGGGTTTGAACCCGCCACCTCCGGTATATGGGGCCGGCGCCCTACTCCTTTCAGCCACAGGCGTCCCCCAACTAAAATAAAATCTTAAGGTCATCCGCCCGAGCTGACTAAATGGACCCCCTCTAGGCCAAGAGGATACTCTAAAACTGAGTTACTGGCCATACTATGCCAGCATCTCTTCCTGGAGCCCTACAGCTGGGCAATCAAACCTGCAGGTCCTCACTTTACATAACAAACCACTTGAGTAGATGGCCAGTGGACTGTCTCTCATTAAAAGACTTCCTAATCAGGCTTCTTGTTTTTCTTTTTGCAGTTTTTGGCTGGGGCTGGGTTTGAACCTGCCACCTCCAGTATATGGGGCTGGCACCCTACTCCTTGAGTCACAGGTGCCACCCAAGACTTCCTAATCAGCTTGGCGCCTGTGGCTCAAGCAGCTAAGGCACCAGCCACATACACCGGAGCTGGCTGGTGGTTTGCATCCAGCCTGGGCCCCAGCCAAACAACAATGACGGCTACAACCAAAAAAAAAAAAAAAAAAAAATAGCCTAGCTGTAGTCCCAGCTACTTAGGAGACAGAGGCAGGAGAATCGCTTGAGTCCAGGAGTTGGAGGTTGCTGTGAGGTAGGCTGAGAATGGCACTCTACCCAGGGTGACAGCTTGAGGCTCTGTCTCAAAAAAAAAAAAAAAAAGACTTCCTAATTTTTTTTTTGTTTTTTGATACAGAGTATCATTCTATTACCCAGGCTAAAGTTCCATTCTCAGCCTACCTCACAGCAACCTTAAACTCCTGGACTCCAGTGATTCTCCTGCCTCAGCCTCCAGAGTAGGTGGAACCACAGGTGGCCACCACAATGCCCAGCTAATTTTTTTTTTTTATTTTAGTAGAAACAGAGTCTCAGTCTTGTTCAGGCTGGTCTGAACTCATACTTCCTTAACTTAAAACATTCCCAGCTTTTAGACAACTCTTCATTTCTTTAACTAATTACAAATCAAAGAATCTTTAAATCTGACAGGACATATCGTAAGGAAAAGATGGAGTCTGTCAGGTGAGGGCAGACAGGACTCTGCCTGACCTTCACCCCCATCTCTCATTCTTACTGTTCTATAAATTTAGCTCCCACTGTAAAGATGCCCATCTTGAGTAGTTTAGGTGGATTGATTGAGAAGATTAACTTTTAAATTAGAATGTTGTTAATTGTTTATGAGACATGGATTCTGCCGATTATTGTTTAAGATAAGAGTTAACCTGGTCTTCACTTTGAACTCAAATGTGTAAAATCATAATGTTAGAAATGGAAGAACAGAGCAGTCTTAGAGAGGTTACTGTCACTATTCTCCAGAATCTCGGCCTTCTGACGGACCTATCCCCATCTCTGCATACTGGCTGACTGTGACAGGTGGCAGGACCCTCTTCATCTGGTAACAAACCCACCTTTAACCTATAAGCCCCTCCCCTTAACATGTCCCACCTTTTGAGACCAAGCCAATGTACACATTCTAGGTATTGATTAATTACTTTACCTGTAATTCTTGTCTCTCCAAAATGTGTAAAACCAAACTGTAACCCCACCACAGTGAGTCCACTTGCTCAAGTATTCTTGGGCATAGTCCTAGGCTGTAGTCTTCGAGTTTGCCTCCAGAATAAATTGCCCCCTTTAAATTGCAGTAGCCCCCCATAGTGGATGATTTCCTACACTGACCCAGACATGTACCACATGTACGTATCAGTGTGTACCTTTACCAGTTTATTTCAGTTCCTTGGGTCACCTTACAGAGGTTCTGGCTTCTTTCCCATTGACAATTTTTTTTTTTTTTTTTTTTTTTTACTTTTCTTTTTTTAAGACAGAATCTTACTACGTCATCCTCGGTAGAGTGCCGTGGCATCACAACTCACGGCAACTCCAAACTCTTGGGCTTAAGCGATTCTCTTGCCTCAGCCTCCCAAGTAGCTGTAACTACAGGTGCCCATTATAATGCTCAGATATTTTTTGTTGTAGTTTGGCCGGGGCCAGATTTAAAACCGCCACCCTCGGTATATGGAGCCGACACCCTACTCCCTGAGCCACAGGCTCCACACACCACCACCCCTCCTATAGTAACTGCGACTACAGGCGCCCACCACAACGCCCGGCTATTTTTTGGTTGCAGCTGACATTGTTTGGCGGGCCCAGGCTGGATTTGTACCTGCCAGCTCAGGTGTATGTGGCTGGCACCCTACTCCTTTGAGCCAAGGTCGCCACCCATTCCATTGACAGTCTTAACTGGCTTTGTGATTCTAGAATTAAGAGCACAAATTGTGAAAAAAGATGGAGTTAGTCACCTAGGGCCAGCAGGACACAGCTGGTCAGGATGAAGCTGGTCTGCTCGGTTTAGGTTCCACCTGATTTTCACCTATTTCTATTCTGAATTGTTTTGTAATCTTAGCTCCAACCCTAAAGATGCGCATTTTGGGTACTTTAGAAAGATTGATTTAGGAAATTAAGTTTTGAGTCATTGTGCTACTCACTGAGTTATGCTGATTATTATTTAAATTAAGGGCTGCCCCAGCCCGCGGGACTATTCCTGTTAAACCGCTGTGAATATTCCTGATAAGCTTATTCTTAGGTTTTCGGCTCCCGGCAAAGGGCTAATGTGATCTTTGCTTGGAAATTTTATACATAAAACTGTGGTTTTGGAAATGGAAGAACAGACCAGTTTTAGAGAAGCTACTCTCACCATTCTCCAGAACAGCCTCCTCATAATAAAGTTTGATGGACCTGTCTCCATCTCTGCATATTGGCTGACAGTGACTGGCAGCCAGACCCTCTTCGTCCAGTAACAGGATCAGACAATACTTTATTTCATAAAAACAGAATAAATGTTCCAAAGAGTTAAATGGAGAGGGTTGGTTTTATACACTGAAAAGACTGGCGGAAATACAGAAATAAAGAACAAAACCAGGAACAGGGAAACAGAACAATAAATAACTGAATAGTTGATGTCAGGTTACTTCAGCCTCCCTTTTCTCATGTAAGGATTAGAGCTGAGGGAACATCACTGTCACTGGCACTTGAATGCTGAAACTGGCCCATTTGGAACATTGGTTGCTCTCTCTCCTAATTTCTCAGAAGGCACATTAACAGTTTAGTTTTAGTTCGTTGACATGGAACTTTAGCACAGGTGACTTTGATTTTTAGTCTGGTCCTTTGGAGACTAGTGTAAGAGCTTAGTCCAAAACAATGTCTTCTCATGATTTTTGTTTGACATTTCTCAAGTTAAAACATTGTCAGTGTGACAAATTGTAAACAAATTGGTATCAGGCCTTTACCAAATTGCACCCCAAAACCACGCGTTTGAAAGCAGGAAGCAAACTCGGCCCACTCATGGGACAGCAGCTTTCAGAAGAAGAAAGTCTGGAAGAGCTGGGGACCTGCTCCTGTGGCCTTCTGGATCCTTGACTGTGGCCTGCTGCCTGAATCCAAATTTTACAAAACAAATCCTTTTAAAGGGATTTGGTCTGCAAACTTTGGATTTCATTGAGGGGCCACACTTGGGGATCAAGAGGGCCACATTGAGGCCACAGGTTTCCTATCTCTTGGGGACTTTGGGCTGTGAGCTCTGAGAGGTGAGAAGTCCTGAGGGAAGGGGACTTAGAAATGCCAGGCCATACCAGGTGACGCCCTAGTCACTGTCCTTCAGGCTAGCCAGAGAGTACTTTCAAACTATTTGAAATTCATCCATAACTGATGTGTTGGCCTAAAGAGAATTTTGCTGAGACAGGACTAATATTAAGACTTTATGTGGTCCAAGGTCCAAAGTCCACTTTAGCCTAGGACACATTACCATGTTGCCTTGGGGAGTGTTCTAGAGAACAAGAAGGAGGCTCCAGTTTTTTAAGAGAAAAAGTTCTGAAAGTTTTTAAAAGATAAAATATCAGAAGAGGAGATGATTATCAGGAATTCTCATGAGTTTACAGAAATCACTTTGGTCAGTGATTGCTGTAGATGGTAGGGTACATGGGAGACAGTCGGCCTAGAACCTCATAAGGCAAGTGGCTTCAAGAGAAAGTATTTCGCTGAAGGGGAGTGAGAGGGCACGGCTCCTACCTAATGCCTCTCTGGGTCTGACCATTTAAAGAAGCTGGGTTTCCTTAGATAAAAACATTTTTTTCTTCCTCACATGATATTTTTAGAGGTGGTAACAGGCTTGCAGGGGTGAGGGGAAACTTACCCTTTCCCCCTGAAAGTTCGCTGAAAGATCAACTCACAATTAAGGCAGATTAATAAGAAATGTTTATTTCCAAATACCATGTTAGAGAATCACCCGTTGGTGGGGGTTGGGAATGAGTAGTGTGGGTAAGGAATGGTTGTTAAGGGGGAGGGAGGGACTGATTGACTTGTAAATAATTCTCCTTGGAAACTGAAATAACCTGAGAGACAGGTATTATCTTTAAACCGGGTTGGGCCAGGCCTGGTTGTCTTCTTGGTCTTTTCTCAATATATTGAAGATGGCTGGAAAGGGAAGCAAAGGTTACTACTCTTTTTGATGGGTCTGTCTAGTTTTATGCAAATTGAGGGAAAGCCCCTTCCTGGGTTTCTTGATCTAGAATCTGGAATGGCCTTTAATTCAAAATATTTCTTAAAGCCTGATGAGGTAGCTCAGGCCTGTAGTCCTAGTACTGGGAGGCCAAGATGCATGGATTGCTTGAGCTGAAAAGAGTGAGACTCCATCTGAAAGGGCGGCACTCCGGCAGAGCTCTCACAGGCCACCAAGGCTTGTACCAAAGCTCTTTATTGGCGAGGGAGGGATGCTGCAGAGCAGCACCAAGGAGGAGAGAAAAGCAGAGAGAGAACCAAAAGACAAGAGCGCCCTTCCATAAGTTGGGTTAGGGGAAGTCTCAGAATGAAGACTTGGTAGAATAGCCAAGAAGGAGTTACTGCTCTGGCGGGAAGAGCCGGTAGGAGCAGGCCATAAGTTTGGAATTTTTCAGTGGGTAATTGGGACAGGGAAATGAAGTAAGTTTTGTGGCTGGGAGATGTTTAGTAGGCAATTCCCTGTTATTCAGAGGGCAACTCCCTGTGCTTAGAAAGGAGCTGTAACTTCAAGAGTGAGACAGCTAGTCTTGGTCTGTTGAAAGCCAGGAAGGGGCTTTCTCTAGGGCAATTACCTAACACCATCTCTACTAAAAATAGGAAAAAAGCCAGGCTTTGTGGTGGGCACCTGTAGTTTCAGCTACCCAGGAGGCTGAGACAAAAGGATTGTCTTATCGCAAGGGTTTGAGGTTGTTGTTGAGAGGTCAAAGACTGAAAATAAAAGATTCTTCTGAAACATGAAACGAAAGCAGATGGAGTCCAGGTTCCGTGTGGGCAACATCGGCCTTTATTTCCACCCAGGTAAAGGTGAGCTGAGCTCCAGAAGGAAGTCAGCATGTAGGACGTAGGTAATGGGCGGGGGTGGGTGGGTAGGGGGGTCCATTCCCTTTCTTGCATGGGACATCCAATTTGGGCTGGTCAGTTCTATTTGGGCGGGTCCCTACATAAAACTGTACGTTCCACAACTCTACATTGACTCCATCAGTTGTGAGCTATGATGATACCATGACACTCAAGCCAGGACGATGGAATGAGACTCTGCCTCAAAAAAAAAAAAAAAGCCAACTGTTCCTTATACCAGAAAATAATATTTGGGGATGAAATTTCCTGCACTCCTTCAGGCATCTCTGTTTTGCCCTCACTGCTCCTCCCCTCCCCACCCCCAACAGCCAGTTTTCTGGAACACCTGTCAGGACAGAAACTCAAGAACTGGCTGGCCCATGAGTGGATCATGACACAAATGTGGGTCACAGCTAGCATTTCTATCGTCAATCTAAAATGGAATAGAAAAGCCTCTACCAACTTCACATGTGGGAGAGCACGTCCCTTGGTGTCACTCCCAGTATTACTCAGACTCCCTACACCAGAGCTGCCCCAGCTCAGAGAGGTTCACGGTGATGGCTGACTCACCTGGTCCCTGTGGTTGCTGGTCCCAGCCAGTGACCAGCACTGCTCCAGCAGAATCCAAGGAAGTGAGAAATCTTGTGGGATTCCGGCTGCCCCAAGGTGGAGAAATTGCATCAACATCTCCATGTTTACAAAAAGGGACAGGCAGTGGATTCTTCATAGGAAACAGTCATGAGTCACACCCAGCAACAGGATGGTGAGGTGGTGCTGGCAGACTCCAGCATTTCTCTCTCGGGGCCTCCAGGAACTGTCTCATCTAGGTGACACCCTCACCCCTTGCTGCCAGGTAGCTCTGTCTGCAGCCCAGTTTGCCTACCTGACTGGTTTCCATCTAAAATACTATTTCAGAAGAAAATTCTTCCCAAATTTCATCCAGAAATATTTAGAGTTCATTTCTGAACTGGGACCAGAGCCCATAGAAGCCATGGAGACTTTCCCAACAGTGATACCTTTGTTCTTATTCTACCCCAGCTGAGGGCTCCCAGCCATTTACCCACACCCATCTGATCTGAGCCCCTTGTCTACCCAAGGGGGGCTCTGCAGGGTGGTCAGGGGCCATACTGAGAAAGGATACCTGAGAAGGATGAGGTCTAGGAAAACAGGTCTTCTCAAGGAGACCACAAGGATACGCCTGCAGGGTCCTCTCCCTGGTGACTCAGCTCTTGGGAATTTGTAAACTTACCTTCCTGGAACTTGGACATTTCCACCTGTGAAATCCTGTAATTCTGTGGGGGCTGAAATAGCATCTCCTGCTTGATTCAAACTGGCCAATAAGAACAGTAGCTATGTGTTGGAACTTTTTGACTGTCGATAAAAAGGGAAAGACCAAACTAGACAGGGGACATGGCCATTTGGAATTCTTCTTATACTGTAAGCTCCTGGCTGGTGAATAAACATGGTGTTTGAGCACTCTTTCTTTCCGTTGGGCCTCGTCTTCCTGCAACAATATGAAAATGTGTTTGAGGGCCGGGCGTGGTGGCTCACTCCTGTGATCCTACTACTTTGGGAGCCAAGGCAGGTGTATCACTTGAGCTCTGGAGTTCAAGACCAGCCTGAGCAAGAGTGAGATCCCCATCTCTACTAAAAATAGGGGGAAAAACAAACAAACAAACAAAAAAAAACAACCCTAGTCAGGCACAGTGGTGCACGCCTATAGTCCCAGCTACTTTGGAGGCTGAGTTCAGAGCATCAGTAAAGCCCAGGCTGAGTTATGACACCACGGCATTCTACCCAGGCGACAGAGTTAGACTTTCTCAAAAAGAAAATGTGTTTGAATTGGTAGATTCTTGTCAAATTGAAAAGAATTTTTTCCTTGCAGCATGCATCTAGCATTCACTAATCCTGTAAAAGCAACCATCCATTGCCCTGAGACCACTCCTATTTTGGTGGTCTGTTTCTATTAGTTTCTTTTTCTTTTTTTTTTTTTTTAAGAACTTACTTCTGTTTCTTTGTTTTCTTTTTTTTTTTTTTTTTTTGAGTCTCACTCTGTTACCCTGGGTACAGTGCCATGGCATCATCATAGCTCACAGCAACCTCAAACTCTTGGACTCAAGAAGCAATCCTCTTGCTTCAGCCTCCTGAGTAGCTAGAGCTTCAGGTGCCTGCCATAATGTCTTGCTAGTTTTTCTATTTTTAGTACAAATGGCAGCGTCTCACTCCTGCTCAGGCTGGTCTGGAACTCCTGAGCTCAAGAAGTCTGCCTGCCTGAGCCTTCCAGAGTGCTAAGATTATAGGCGTCAGCCACCACACCCACTTTATTTGTTTTCATTTCTTTTAAAGCTTGCATCTGTGTTGTCATAAGTAACCCTCCGAGGTGTTGGTATAAACTAAGGGATCTGCTGACATTCTAGAATGGTCCAGAATGAGTGGCTTTCTAGAATAAAACCAGCCTGGGAATTGGAAAACCATTTGATGGGGGAAGCGGGGGACGGCACACACATCCTCCGGGGGCCTTTGAGCTGCCCCTCCTGGTCCTGTCCTCCAGGCCAATGCACCTGTGTTCACTTACTCACAGGAATACTCTCCTCTTTCCTCGTTAGGCCTCAACTAAAGGGTCATTTGCCTGATACCCAGCACCTCCAAGCGCCTCCCCTGTGAAATTCTACCCCATTGCCTCACCGCAATTTTCTTAATTGAATTTTGATTGAGATAACTGTACCTTATGAATTTGGAGGAAAAGTAACATCCTGCAAAACTACGGGAGAGCATTACACCAGAATACATGACAGCCATTTGCCAATATCCCTGATTCCCTAGTTGTTCTTGTTCTCATTTTTATATTGTATTCCGTCCTGTGGAATTTTGTCGCGTGTGGTACGACCACAGTCAAGATACTGAACAGTCCTACACTGGAAAAATCCCTCAACTCCCCCTCTGCACAGGCACACACCCCGACCCCTCCCTGAACACTGGCATCTACTAATCTGTCTTCCATTCCTAAAATTTTGTCACTTCAAAAACGTTACATACGTGGAAATATACAATGTGTAGCCTTTGGGAATTGGCATTTTCACTCAGTGTAATTTCCTGCCAATTCATCCATCTGGTGTGTGTATTGATGGTTTCACTCCTTTGTCTTACTGAGCAGTATTCCATGGTGCCATGGTGCGATGTTTAGTTATTCACTTACTGAAAGACATCAAGGCTGTTTTCGGTTTTAGGCCTTTAAGAATAAAGCCGGTATGAAATTTCAAATGCATGCTTTTGTGTAAATTTTATTTTATTTTTGTTTTTTTTTTTGTTTTTTGAGACAGTGTCTCACTTTGTCACCCTCAGTACAGTGCCATGTCATCTTAGCTCACAGCAATCTCAAACTCCTGGGCTCAAGCAATCCTCTTGTGTCAGTCTCCCAAGTAGCTGGGACTGCTGGTGTCCTCACAAGGCTGTTTTTTTTTTATTTTTTGTTTTAGAGATGGGGTCTTGCTCTTTCTCAGGCTGGTCTTGAACTCCTGAGCTCAAGCAGTCCACCTGCCTCAGCCTCCCAGAGTGCTAGGATTATAGGTAAGAGCTACCTCACCGGCCCCTATTTATGGTAGCTTTCTTCCAGAGTGGCTGTGATATTTTGCATTCCGTTCCCACAATGTATGAGAGATTCAGTTTCTTTGCATTGTCACAAGTATTTGATGTCATTTTTTTTTTTTTAAGCCATTCTGATGGATGTGTGTGATATCTCACCACGGGTTTTTTTTTTTTTTTGTTGTTGTTGTTGTTGTTGTTGTTTTGTTTTTGTTTTGAGACAGAGCCTCAAGCTGTCGCCCTGGGTAGAGTGCTGTGCCATCACAGTTCACAGCAACCTACAACTCCTGGGCTCAAGCAATTCTCCTGCCTCAGCCTCCCAAGTAGCTGGGACTACAGGCACCCGCCAGAGTGACTGGCTATTTTTTGGTTGCAGCCGTCATTGTTGTTTACTGGCTGGGATTGGATTCGAACCTGCCAGCTCAGGTGCTGAAGCTCTCACCATGGTTTTATCTTGTCCTTCCCTGGTGGCTGATGATGTCAAGAACCTTTCAAACTGCTTAGTGACGTCCGTATATGCTCTTGGGTGAAATATTTGTTCTTATCTTTTCCCCATTTTCTCACTATATTATCTGGATGGCTTTTTAATTATTGTTGTTATTCCCATTGAGATTTAAAGATACATGTTTGTGAATATTTTCCTCCAGTCTGTAGTTTGGCTTTTTTATCTTCTTCATATAAAGTTTTATAGAGCAATTTTTTTTTTTTAATTTTTAATTTAATTTCAATTTTCAATTTGTTTTTCAATTTCGATTTGTTTAGTTTAATTTCAATTTTCAGTTGTTTTTCCTTTTATGGATTATGCTGTTATTGTCAAGTCTAAGAATTCCTTGCCTGTCCTTAGGTCCTGAGAATTTTGTCTTAGGATTTTCTAAAAGTTTAATAGTTTTATATTTTACATTTAATTTCATGACCCATTTTTTGGTGTGACAAGCTGAGTGAATATTCTTTTTTTCCCCCTACTTATGGGCATGCACTTGCTCCAGTACTGTTAAAGAGGCTGTCTTGGCTCACGCCTGTAAGCTTAGCACTCTGGGAGGCCCAGGTAGAAGAATCCCTTTAGCTCAGGAGTTCAAGATCAGCCTAAGCAAGAGGAGACCCTGTCTTCACTAAAAATAGAAAAATTGGGCTCGGCACCTGTGTCTTAAGCAGACACATACACCTGAGCTGGCGGATTCAAATCCAGCCCCGGCCCGACAAACAACAATGACGGCTGCAACCAAAAAATAGCTGGGCGTAGTCCCAGCTACTTGGGAGGCGGAGGCAGGAGAATCGCTTGAGCCCAGGAGCTGGAGGTTGCTGTGAGCTGTGACGTTACAGTACTCTACCCAGGGTGACAGCTTGAGGCTGTGTCTCAAAAAAATAAAAATAAAAATAGAAAAATTAGCCATCATTGCAGCAGGTGCCTGTAGTCCCAGCTACTTAGGAAGCTGAGGCAGGAGGATCATGGAGCCCAGAAATTTGAGGTCTCCGTGAGCTTTGATGACTCCACGGCACTCTACCCCGGGTGACAGAGACTCTGTCTCCAAAAAAAAAAAAAAAAAAAGGCTATCTTTTTCTATTGAAATGCCTTGCATGTTCTGTCAGAATTCAGTTGAGCTTTTTTGTGCTTGTCCATTTGTGGGTTTGCTGCTCTATGTGCCTATTCCTCTCCTTTCAATATTGTACTTTTTTGATGACTGTCACTGCAGTATAGAGTAGACTTTAATATTGGACACAGTGATTCTAATATGATAAGATTGTGTTAGCTGTTCTAACATCTGTTGCCTTTTCATATGAATTCTAGAACACATTTGTCTATGTTTGCAAAAAATCCATACTAGGATTTTGATAGGGATTGCTCGAAGCCTACAGATCCATTTGGGTAGTAGCCAAGGTCTCTTTCTGATTAAGTCCCCATCTGTCCTTAGTCCAGAGTCTAAGCCCACTTAGCCCAGTTCTAGCAAGAATCCTGCGGACTTAGTTCAGGGAAAATCATCCAGCCTTGATATCTGATCACAGTCCTCATTTCCTGCCCTCAGTATCTTATCATCTTGGTCTGCCGTCAGCAACCCCCACTAGCCTTGATGTTCCTCTCAGTAATTTTTCTCCTACTGACACTTGCACTCCTCCTTGGCTGGGAATTCCTGCTTGTCCTTGTGTTAATTTGACCCAATGTTTCTTCCTCACTGCAAAACTTCATCACAGTGGTTCCTATACCTATGACAATAGTCCTGAATAAAATGTCCCTACCATCTCTAACAAATACCAATAATTTTTTCTTCAACAGTAGAAATAACATCTTTACTATGTCCACACAGTATGTGTAGGTATGAAGGTTTTTTTCCCCCTTCTTTCCTCAGCATTTGGTAATGCTCAACATGCAGATTCTACGCACGCATAATTAAGAGTATACCTAAGTGGTCTATTATCTTTGGAGTGATTGGAAATGGCACTGTGTCTTAAAGTTCAGTTTCTACATGCTGACTGTGCTGTAGAGAAAAGAGATGTGTTTCTATGCATTAGTCTTTTATTTTGCAACCTTGATGACTCCCTCTTAATTCTAGGAGGGTTTTAGACACAAGCACAGCATTCTCTTCCCTGGTGGAAATCTGACTGATACACTATTCTTGTTCATGGCATTAGGTGTACAAAGGAGAAGAGTCAGAGAAATAAACAGAGAGATACAAATCTCACTCTGTCACCCTCAGTAGAGTGGGATGGCATCATAGCTCACAACCTTAAACTGCTGGGCTCAAGTGATCCTCCTGTCTCAGCCTCCCAAGTAGCTGGAACCACAGGGGTGCGCCACGATGCTTGGCTAGTTTTTCTATTTTTCTTTCTTTTTTTTTTAAGACAGAGCCTCAAGCTGTTGCTCTGAGTAGAGTGCTGTGGCATCACTGCTCACAACAACCTCCAACTCCCGTGCTCAAGTGACTCTCCTGTCTCCGCCTCCCAAGTAGCTGGGACTACAGGGGCCCCCTACAACGCCTGGCTATTTGTTTGGTTGCGGCCATCATTGTTGTTTTGGCGGGGCCAGGCTGGATTCAAACCTGCCAGCTCAGGAGTATGTGGCTGGTGCCTTAGCCGCTTGAGCCACAGGCACCAAGCCAATTTTTCTATTTTTATTAGAGCTGAGTTCTTGTTCTTGCTCTTGCTCAAGCTGGTCTGGAACTCGAGTTCAAGGAACCCTCCCACCTCAGCCTCCTAGAAGGCCGGGATTACAGCTGTCAGCCACCAAGCCTAGCTTCTCCTGTCGCGTTTCGTGACCCATCCCAACTTGCCCTGCCTCAGATGGCCATCCAAGGCTGACTACACCAGGAAAAGGGCACCCAAGACCCGGAGTGATCACTGTGGGAATAATAAGAGATGTAGAATACAGGCGCCTGTAGTCCCAGCTGCTCGGGAGGCTGAGGCAGGAGAATTGTGGAAGCCCAAGAGCTGGAGGTTGCTGTGAGCCGTGTGATGTCATGGCACCCTACCAAGGGCAGTAAAGTGAGACTCTGCCTCTACAAAAACAAAAATACAGGTGATCTAAAGGGGGACAAAGAGGAAAAACAATGCGAGAGAGAAGGGGACAGTTTTCTGCTGTGGTTTGTGTAGTCTGTGTGTTGGCAATGGGCAAAAATGCTGCAAACCTTTTTGGGTTTTTTTTCTCACCAATAAACTCCTTGCTTTCCCCTCACATAATAGCCATTGAGATAAATTGAAAATCATTTCATGTTTAATTTGGAATTTAATGATGAATGTTGTACCTGCATAATTACATTGTATAGGAGGTAGATTGGCTATTTTAATATTTTTTCCATGCTTCATAATTTTAAGGTATGAAAGTGAAAAATATAATACCTTTATAGTGTTTCTATTTATTTTAGATTTATGGGATATTTTGGTTTAAGTAGCCTTTTGTGGACTAGGCTAGAAATATGATAACCGATGAACATCTTATTTCTGTAGGAAATTTATTATAAATTTCAAATAATCAGCTAAAAATCATTGAAAGACACAACCTATTGATGGGCAAGGATTATGTGTGTAATCCTAAAGAATAAGTAGGAGATAAGGAAGGATGAGGATACCATATGAAAAAGATGTGAAGGCAAAGTAGATTATAGGCAAGTATTACTACAAGAAATACTATTGAATGAATTAAACCTTGTATTGTTTCAAAGATATAAACAAATGGATATACCAGGAACTACCAAGGTGATTTTGACTGCAGAAACAGAGCCTCCAGGTCAACTAAAATCTAGTCAAGTAGTTGTAAGGTGGCTGCAGAATTTCCAGGCATCACATGATGATGTGATATTATTTAGAGAAGGAAAATAACTTGTTCTTCCCATGGGTCTTTCTCAGAACAAGGAAACATGCCTCCACGCCCCTGACCTTGCAATGCCCTGAGGCGAACACGTTCTAAAACCCAAACTGATGGCTCCGTGGCACCAGTAGCACAGTTGTTATGGCTCTGGCCACATGCACCAAGGGTGGTGGGTTCAAACCTGACCCGGGCCTGCTAAACAATAATGACAACTGCAACAACAACAAAAATAGCTGGGCATTGTGGTGGGCACCTGTAGTCCCAGCTACTTGGGAGGCTGAGGAAAGAGAATCTCTTGAGCCCAAGAGTTTGAGGTTGCTGTGAGCTGTGATGTCACAGCGCTCTATTAAGGGCAACATAGTGAGATTTGGTCTCAAAAAATAAAATAAAAAATAAAACTCAAACTCATCTCAAGCAGGGACACTAATGGCTACATCAGGACTCTCCTGGATAACTCCAGTTTCCTCTTGATGCAGAGAAAATGACAGAACAACATAGTGGCTCTGGTTAGACAGAAGATGGGCGACATGGTGAATAGGTAAGCAATTCTGCTTCAAGGGGGTTCTTTTATTGTAGCAAAGTTGGTAGCTCATGGAAGGATAAAAGGACAAAAAGAGAGAGAGAGATACCTGTAGTGTAGGGATAGTGTAGGGATCACCGTGAAACCTGCCCTTTTCCTTTGGTGGTTCGCTGAAAGATCAATGCACAATTATGGCAGATTAATAAGAGAAAGGTTTATTTCTAAATACCATGCACATAGAAGGAACCACAAGAATGATTTCCCAAAGTCTCAGTGATGGTCAGAGACCTTTATAGATGCCTTTTGGAAGAGAGGAAGGAGACTGTGGAAAGTATAGGTGCAGCAAGTGGTTGCTGGGGGAGGGTGGTGGAGATCGGTGGAAACAGATCGCTTTGTGGATAACCCCCAAGAGACAGGTGCTTCAAATGACCCTGGGGCCAACTCTGTTAGCTTGGAAGTCAGCAGTCCCTTTTGATTCCCAACAGGTTACTCAGGTTTTATGTAGATAGAGGTAAGGCCTCCTTCAATGCTTCCCGAGCATGAATGGCCTTTAATTCAAAATATTCTTTATACCAAAGAGTCATATGTTGGGACAAAATTTCCTGAGCTTCTTCAACAATCAATTTCACATTTTATTTAATGTCTGGGTCAGAAGATAGTAACAAGGAAAGGATCAACAGATTTTAGGGACTATATGAAGATAGGTCAGTGCAACATTTATCCACAGCTAAACAGTGTAGTGTCTCACTGTCTTACTCCGTGGTGTCATGTTGTTGATTGTCTTATGACTGTGCTTATTGTTTTATTCCTTTTTTTTTTTTTTTTTGCCTCACTACACCTATGCATATCACCCTGGGAGCTTTATCT
>CAUYPK010010696.1:0-112500 GCA_963574355.1 Loris lydekkerianus
AAGGAGGGAGGGAGGAAGTAAAGGGGAGGCGAGGGAAGAAAGAAGAGACAGAAAGGGAGGGAGGGAGGGAAGGAGGTAAGAGGAAGGAAAGAAGAAAGGAAGGAAGGAAGGAAGGAAGGAAGGAAGGAAGGAAGGAAGGAAAGGGAAGGAAGAAAGAAAACAGATGGAAGAAGAATACAAGTGTGTGAAAGTGATCAAATTATGCCACCCCCAAATATGCAGTCTTGGAATAGTGATTGCTTTGAGCTGAAGACAGCTGGGAACCGTCAGCTACATGAAGCAGTCTCTGATCCTTGTTCCGACATAAAAACAGAACATAAACTTCCTATGAGAAAGGTGCCCTCCTGGTCTCAGAAAGAGAACATTCTGGTGACCAAAGGCAGAGCGTTGAATGCATACACACCTCCTGAGATAGCCTTTACCTTCCATGATGTTCCCTCACTTATTTCTTACTCAGTGTCCCATGATGAAGCTAAACAACCGTAGCCCCAAGCCATGACCTGCGACATGGATCACCCATAGCCAAACTAAATAGCCAGAAACTCCCCTTTTAAAAAGCGCTGGTTTTTTGCTCTGAGATAGAATGGTGGTGTTTTGAGATGTTACTCGGCAGCTCTTTCCTCACTCCCGTGAGCCATTCTAATCTGCCAGACCTGAGGGGTGTAGGCATCTCCTGAGTTCTAGTAGGCGGGCGTAAATGCAGCCTGTTTCAAGCACCCGGCTGCAGTCTGGAGTGGAGGCAGTCTCGTGAAGAACTTTGACCCTAAATTGCGGGGTTTGCACTTAGGTATGTCAGAACTGAAATGCATTTCAGATCAGTCAGCTGGTGTCAGAGAACTGACTTCAGAATACACTCCCCAACTCTGCCTTCAGTGATCTCATGCTGACAGCCCCCGTCAGGCATGGGGAGAGTATTTACACCATGGAAATGGGCACATGTTACACATTAGGGCTGCTGCTCCCTCTGCCCCTCCGAGCTGGTTACTAAACATTTATCAACATACCTCTATTTTAGAACCAGTGGCCTGTATCATTAGCACTTATTATGACATATAATTATAATGTATTATATGAATTATAATATAACTTATAAAAATATAATATTAAAAATAAAAATAGAATATATTATAATTATATGAATTATAATATATCAGGCACTTCTGAACATACTGAGAATTCGCCTCAATTCACACCCTTGGGCCACACCCACTGTACAGGTGAGGGGGACCCTTCCTTTTTGAAGCCCCTCTAAGCTTACACTCCCACAGCTGTGCCCAACCCTGGTAAAATCCTAACCTTTTCTCACAACATAAAATTATTCTTAAGGAATAAGATAATCTTGGCACTTCATACCAGGGGGAAGCCACACTTACCTCATCATGTTAGCTTCTTGGGATAACTTTTCATGTGTTTCTCTTTTTTCTTCTGAATTATTTAATTTATTGCAGATTTTTAGAATAGACGGGACCTCTTCACATAGATGTGCGTCGGTTTAACTCAAATCCCTTTCTAGGAATTCAAAGAGAAGTCCCCCTCCTTCAGTCTTCAGGAGGAAACTCGCTGAAATGTCATGAGTTGTCTGAGATAATTAATCTGCCAGTACAATTCCCACCTGGAGTGTCCTCTTCCCCACCACTCACTCTTTAAATTTTGTTCTAATTTGCTTAATATTTCTGCCTTCCTGACCCATAATTCATATAAGAGCATGTATACACACATACACTATCCCAGGAAACCGCTGCATGGGAAATCTCTGACCCTTTTCAAATCCATTCTTTCACTGTTCACTTAAAGTGGAGGTTCAGCTGCTCCCCTGCTGTTAGGCCACGGGATTCACTTGCATTTGTACAGGATGCAGTTGACATTTTTTGCAATATATTCGCAGGCACGGACTCACCTCAACTAATGAATCACAGGAAGGATTTAATTAGAACAAAGGAGATTGGAGCTTCGGGAACAAGAGCTGGGAGACCTGGAGGCGTAGTAATCCAGTAGAAGGGAAACTGTGACTTCACAAGGGAATGGCCCCTACGTACACTCACGCACACACATGGTGCATACACACACACACACACACACTCACACACAGATATATATACACCCCTCGCCTCTTCTTGCAATTCCTCATGTTGGAACAAGCTAAGCTGAGCCCAGCTCATCATCCTCTCCATTTTGTTAAAAATCCACTGATCCTTCAATTTCGTTCTAGACTCTTCTTCCTTGCTGAGGTGTCCCGTGAGATTAAATTAGGTCTGGTCTTACTTAGTCAGCACCATCCAATTAAACTTTCTGGGATGATATAAGCTTCCTAATACTGTGCTGCTTAATGGAGTGGCCACTGGCCGCACCAGGTTAATGAGTCTATCAGATACGCTAGTGCAACTGAATTTCTAATTTTACTTATTGCTAATTAACTTATGTTTATACAGACACGTGTAAATAATGGCTACCATATTGGAAAGCTCAGCTCTAGGTAAACAAATATAACTAAAGATTAAGTGGCAAAGTTTGAGAGTGGGCACCTGGGTTAGTTTTCTAGGGCAACTGTAAGGAAGTACGACATGTGGGGTGGCTTAAGGCATTTTTTGTCTCATTGTTCTGGAGGCTGGAAATCCTAGACCAAGGTGTGGGCAGGTGAGTTCTGTCTGAAGCCTCTCTCCTGAGCTCGCAGAGCCTCAAGCTATCACTCTAGGTAGAGTGCCATGGCATCACAGCTCACAGCAACCTCCAACTCCTGGGCTCAAGCGATTCTCCTGCCTCTACCTCCCAAGTAGCTGGGACTGCAGGCGCCTGTCACAAGGCCTAGCTATTTTTTGATTGCAGCCATCATGGTTGTTTGGTGGGTCCAGGCTGGAATCCAACCTGCCAGCTCAGGTGTATGTGGCTGGTGCCTTAGCTGCTCGAGCCACAGGCACCGAGCCTAGATTCCTGTTCTTATAAGGACCACATTATGTGTGTGGGTTTAGAGCTCACCCTACTGACCTCATTTTGACTTACTCACCTCTGTAAAGACCACGTGTTCAAAGAGTCTCATCCTAACATTTTGCAGGCAGAATGTCCACTTTTGGGGGGTGTGCCCAATTCCTTCCATAATGGCACTTTCATAGACTCCCAGCACAACTTCTCTCCAACAATCTGGGACCACTGTCTCTCTCTTAGGTTAAAAGATACGGAAGACTTCCGTATCTTTTACGGAAAGATATGGAAGACTTCCCATCATTAAGACTTTTTATGGAAGGAAAGATACGGAAGACTTCCCATCATTAAGACTCCTTGAGGAAAGGCCAGTGAGGCACGTTCTTGCTTTTGGTTATGCCCCTTCCTCACTCCCCCTCTTGACACATTTCTGTAACTCCAGCCTCATCGAGAGTTCCCTCCAACACCACTCCCCAAACCCCCGCTGGATGTCGGTCATCCTGATCCTCTAGGTAGGAGGAGGTCAAAACGAGGGCGGTAGGGTGAGCACTAGGAGTTATTCTCAGAGCCTCCTTTTCTTTTCTCGTCCTTTCATGAGCCAGGGGAAAGGTGACCCATCTATAACCTGGAGGTAAAGACACAGTCCTTGGGCAGTGAGCTGGAGGCTTGGGGTGAGACCAGCATGGCTTCTCTGGCTTCATTCATAGAGGACTCAGCACCAACTTTTAGGCATCTGTGCTGTGGAGCTGATAGTGCCGTGTTCCTGTGTTGTCCTCCTCTCTGTTAAGTTTCTATCAAGTGTGTTCAAACTGTTTACTAGAGACACTAAAATTAAGTAAATTCAGTTCGAGAGAACACTCAGGTGGCAGTGTCACTACAGACTGGAATCAGACATGCGCCACTCCTATCACATCTTTGCAGATATGACACTCTTTGCAGATATGACACCCTTTGCATCTCATGCTTTATCTGTAAAATAAGAATAAGAAAAGAGATTTTCTGTGCCTATTAGCCAAAGCAAGCCATGCCACTTGCTCAGGGCAGTGCCGGGCACATTGGGCACTGTTTGCTTATAATCTGTGGTTGTCACTTGTATTAGAAATAGTTTATTGGGCCAGGCACAGTGGCTCACATCTGGAATCCCATAACTCTGGGAGGGCAAAGCAGATGGATTGCTTGAGCTCGGAAGTTCAAGACCAGCCTGAGGAAGAATGTGATCCCATCTCTAAATATAGTTGGGTGTTGTGGCAGGGCCTGTAGTCCCAGCTACCCTGGGAGGCTGAGGCAAGAGAACCATGTGAGCCCAAGAGTTTGAGGTTGCTGTGAAGTATAATGCCACTCTACAATGTCTATGCTCTATAATGTCACCCTGGCCCCTCTACCCAGGGTGACAAAGTGAGACTCTGTCTTTAAAAAAAAAGAAAGAAATTTATTGTTGAACAAATGCAGGGGAGTAGGGGTTGGAAGTGACACAGCAGAGTTGGATCCCGGAGAAAGAACTAGACAGAGATAGTTAGCATAATCTTTTCTAATTCTAAAATTCTATAATGCGTAATTTAAAAAAAAAAGAACGCAATCATTTCACCTGCCATTGGCTGGTTTAGGACAGCACAGCAGCATGGAAACCCCTTGCACACTTGACGCACTGGAATTCCTAAAGTGCGTTTAATTCCCAAGCAGGCATGCTTTTCACCAGGAGCTCTCAGAGCACCCATGGTGTTAGGCATTTCTGTTTCGAGAGAGCAGCGTGGTTTCATTAAGGCACATCCTTTTGCATCACACATCACCACGGTGATTTCTTCCTGATCCTAACATGTGTTCTTACATCATGTTTAATTTAGGAAGATTATAAGCAGATTAGTCCTCACTCCTACCTGGACTCTTTACCACCTGCACTGTCGTATTAACCTTTTGATGTTTTTGTACTTTAGATTTTAGGACATATTTCTGAATACCATTTGTGGTTCACAGAGGCCGAGGATCACTCAGTTTCATAATCTTCCCCTCTTCCTAAATTGCCCATAATGTCCCATGAAATTATCTTTTCAATGTTAATCTCCCTGACAGACATCAGTTCCATGAAGGCAAGTTCTAAGTTGTGGCATCTGCTCTGGTTCTCTCCCTGCCCCCCAGCTGACACAATGGCACGTTCATATCAGGCACTTGGTAATTATTTCTTAAACTCTTTTAAAGGATAAACTGCTTTTATCCTTTGAGCAAAAGCAGTGCTAGAAGCCACAGGGTGTGACCAGCAGAGAGGACTAGGCCTTTCCCAGTTCTGCCGCATCTGTGATATTTTGCATCCTGGAAGACATTACCTGTAAACACCATTGACTTTCCCCCACCTGCCACTCCCAGCCACTATAGGAAAGGCTTTAAGCACCTTCAAAGAAAGCAGCCATGTCACAGTTTGTAGGCTGAGGTTAGAGAGTTCAAGGAACTAGGATGTTCCTCTTCTTCATTAAGAGCCTCCGAGATCACCTTCTCAACATGACAAATCACTTTCCCAATGCTCCTCAATTACTAAGGTTATCATCTCTTGTACCCTTGGAGAAGTCTGTTTAAATTGGGGTGACAAGGCCAGATGTGCTGGCTGTGTGAGTCACCTTCAGCTGCCATAACAAAATACTATAGACCACGTGGATTAAACAACAGACATTTGTTTCTCATGGTTCTGGAAGCTGAAGTCCAGGGTCAGCGTGTCAGCAGGTTCAGTTCCTAGTGAGGGCTCTCTCCCTGCTTTGCAGACAGCCTCCTTCTTGGTGTGTCTGAAAGAGACAGAGAGAGAGAAGAGAAAGGCCCCAGTCTGGTCTCCCTCTCCACCCTTCTCCTCCTCTTCCTCCTCCCCCCATTCTTCTTCCACTTTCTTTTTCTTTTCTTTTTTTTTTTTTTCTTATGTTCCTTAGTGTTGACCATCTCTGTATGTTCATCAGTTCATACACTCTGTATGTAAATACAGTCAAACTTATAGAGGTTTGACTGTATTTTAAAATAGAAAAATCAGCATGCTTTTCTGTTACCAAACTGTCATCTATAGTAGAACCTCTCTAAGTTGACCACCCAAGGGACTGTAACAAACTGATCAATGTACAGAGGTAGAACTTCATTGAGTATATGTCTGGTCTATGAAAATTAGATCAATGTAGGAGGTGGTCAAGTATGGAGCCTCTACGTTATATGGTTTTTGTTTTTATTTATTTATTTATTTATTTATTTATTTTATTGTTAAATCATAGCTGTGTACATTATGGACTTTCAGCTTCCAGAGCCATGAGAAACAAATGTCTGTTGTTTAATCCACGTGGTCTATAGTATTTTGTTATGGCAACTGAAGGTGACTTACACAGCCAGCACATCTGGCCTTGTCACCCCAAGTACTTTCCACTTTCTTATCTTCTAAGGACACTTACTGAATCTCAGAGGCTGCAACCTCATGACCACATTCAAACATAACTACCTCCTAAGACCCTGACTCTAAGTACTGTCACATATGGGATTAGGGATTCAGCATAAGAATTTGGGAGGAACACAGACATTCAGCCACAACCCTGATAAATTCGCAATGTAGGTCACAGAGGCAGTAAAAACTCTGCAAAACTTGGAAAGAAAATATGTTGAAGCACCCCCATATCTAAAGTCAAAATTGATCCTTCTAGAATCAACCTCATCATTATAGGGACTCATGTCAAGTTAGCAAATACGACTATCAGTATTAATGAAAATCTACCTGCACTATTAAAAGAAACCACTCAGCTACCCTCTGGCTAGTATCCAAAATTTTGCAATGAATTTTTTATTTCCTAACTTTAAGTTTCGAATCCCAAGAAGTCAGAGATACTCCAGGGCGATGAGGGGAAGATGCTTCAAATGATTCTCAATAACTGACATTTCTTGTAATCAGACCCTTTCTCTTTCCTGCTGCTGGGAGGTTTTGACAGAGAATCAGCAAGATGAGGAGGGCAGTGACCCCTGAGAGGACTGAGGGTGCGTCCTGTGGGCAGGGCAGAACCCGGATGGACGAGCGTGCCCGGCCGCCACACGCTAACCACTAACTTCACACATTAGACCAGGCTCGGCCAGTAATGAGCCCATTCTAGACCTACTTTCCAAAACAGGATGGTCTCCCAATCATACAGTCGAGGTTGACTTCACTGAGCATTGCAGAATTTCTTCCCATATTGTAGCTCAAATGAATCCCAAGCATAAGTTAGAATTTCAGCTCTTGAAATTCAAAATTTCACCCAGAATTTCAGCTCTTTTCCCTGAGATTAAGTCCCTATGTGGTTCCCTTAACACACACACACATGCACACACAAGTAAGCACGTGTGTTTGTGCACCCAAGTGTGGGTGCCTATTTGGGAGCCTGATAAAGTAAAGATTAAGTAGAAACCTCAAGACTTGCAGGGGGAAATCTTAGAACAAAAAGTGGCCAGAGCATGGAGAGAACTTGACCTGTGGAAACAAATCAAATCTTCCTACTATCCTTACCCCAGGGAGGTCAAGGCATCCTCAGAAAGCTAAATCTGGGCAAGGTCATATGACCTGCAATAAAACTTTTAAATTACAAGAGACTTCTTCCAGAGTTCTAACGTTTGGCTTTTCCACTTACTTTTTATAGGGATTCTCTGGACCTTTAGACTATAAAAACCTGATTATCTTCCTGAATTCCATCTTGGTGCTGAGACGACAGCCCTGGCGATGCCCAAGTTTGGAGACTCAGAGCTACTGCCCCTTGATTGCTTGAGGGAGCCTGTGGAAGTATAATGTCATCTGTTAGAAGCAGACAGCTTGTAAAATCGCCTGAAACAACGGGTGCCTGAAGGAAAGCCGAAGACCCTACCCCGGCACTGGGCACTGGCTGTGGAGAAAGCAGAGACGCGACTCAGTGGTTTGCATTTCCCTTTAGACGCTCATCAATCAGAGCCGTCCAGAGAGACGGTGTCAGCGCTACAGCAAGCAGGGTTCATCTGAAGTTATGGATGATTTTGCTCTTAACTGAGAAAAAGGATGGGACAGAGAAAGGGCGTGTGTAGCATGAAGGCTTGGAACAAGTGGGTATGTAAGAAGCTGTTTAAAGGAAAAATAAATAATCACTATGTACCTGGTGACACTCCATTTGGTTTCTTGGGGGAAATGGAGCGTTCTACATAATGACATTTCCCGGATAAGGAAAGGTCATCCATTCTTGGTCATGAATTTAAAAATCGTACAGGAGGACAAATAGTAAGCAGAAGAAATTGTATATAAATGTTGAAAGAAGAATAAACATAGGCAGCATAATCTAAACTTCTCTCTCTACTCCCAAAATAAAGCCTCTGTAAACTAGTTTTCTTAATTACGTCTATGTGTTACATAATATGTGATTACAAATTAATTACAAATACTTCCTTGCATTTCCCACACTGCCTTAAACAGTAGGTCGTGTTTCTTTCTAAATGCCGCTGTGTACTCTCTTTTGGGTGGGAGGTTTGCTGAGAATCTGCTGTGAAGTTAGATTTGACAGCCCCATGTGAGAAACCAAGGCACACAGTGTGACAACTTCAGCACATGGGTTTCCTTTCCTGAGTTTAGGTTCAGAGCTACGTTCCAAAAGGTTGAAAGTGGGGGAAATTGGACTTCTAGTTAACTAGAGTATTACTCAGTGTGTGTGTGTGTGTGTGTGTGTGTGTGTGTGTGTTTTTGTAGACAGAGTCTCACTTTTTTGCCTTTGGTAGAGTGCTGTGGTGTCACAGCTCACAACAACCTCCAACTCTTGGGCTTAAGCGATTCTCTTGCAGCAGCCTCCCAAGTAGCTGAGACTGTAGGCATCTGCCACAAAGCCCAGCTATTTTTTCTTATAGTTGTCATTGTTGTCTAGCTGGCCCAGTTGGGCTTGAGACTGCCATCCTCAGTGTGTGTGGCCAGTGCCCTAACCACTGTGCTACCATGCCGGGCCCCTTTTTTTTTTTTTTTTAATTGAAAATATCTTTGTTCCACTGAAGTGTGCTTATGAGGTCATGAACATCTCTCTCTGACAATCCCTGACCTTCTAAGAAGGGACAAACGCTATAACGAGAGGGGAAAGGAAAGATCTGTACCCTGACAATTTGGTCTACTAGGCTGAGCATTCTGGGATTTTCCTGGGGTGATTTGCTGAACTTTGACCAGAGTACCAAACCCTATAGTTCAGTGAGACTGCCCAGAGGCCAGCAGGATCAGCAGTTGCCATGGCCTCAGTGAGCACCAGAGTCCAGGAGGATGTTGGCCCAGAGCACATGGATGTCACGAGCATGGCTCTACCACACGGTGCCATCTTTATATTAGGGACCCCGGGAGGGAGGGTGTCTTGCCCAGCATCATTTTACCCAAATGGTGATGTCATCACTGTGGCTTCTGCATGATCCTAGGAATCTTTGAGACTTTGGGGTCACAACCACCAACACCAGTCCCTGAAAAGCTGAGCCAGGCCTTAGTACAAAGGGACAATTTACATCAGGGGCATATCAGGAATCTTCCCGTGACAGTGATTCAAACTGGAACAAGTCATGTTTTAAGTCCTCAAGTTTGGCTTCAGTCTCCCTGTCTCTGTTGTCTCGAGGCCTTACAGATGAACAAGAGACACTCACCCCTCCATGCAGCATTGAGATGTGACCCTGGACTGAGGAGGAGGCACCTGCAGCCTCGACATGCCAGGACTTGGCCCGGTGCTGACTGCAGGTTCCTGAGTTCTCCAACCTGCCCCCAGGTGCTCTGGGGAATTTTTCAATCCAAATTTATATCCTTCCTTCCACGAAAATCACTGACTTTGATCAAAATATAATGTGTGTGATTGTTTAAAAGTTTGTCGTGGCTATTTCCAGTAAATATAAAGCACTATGAGATTAATTAAGTGTCACTCTGATAAGAAGTATACATTGAATCCATCTTTACTATTAAGCTGTGGACATTTCTAGACTGATTTCATATCTAAATTTCATAAATGAACAGAAGGCAGGAAAATGATTTCCTATCACTAACACTCGAGATGATGTCATCACCAGCAAAATTATGATTCTATTAAATTACACCACAAAAGATGAAAATATTTACCCCGTCTCGCTGCCATCCGTATCAGATGTGATCAGCTTTGGAGCGAAAACATTATGTTTCTCATTGCACCACGAATGGCCTGAGATCTGAGAACCAACATGTTTCCCTTCAGCTCTGTAGCTCGTTCTTAAACACAGCGGCCTCAGCCAGAATTCCGTTGGCAGATAGGAGGATGATTCATGAGGTAGAGTGGGACGCAGCTTGGCTTTACCACGGGCTTCGTGGAGCCAAAAGGAGCCAAAATGTGTTTGTTTCCACAAAACAAGCAGTTTTTGCAAAACAGCACATTGGAGAACACTCACGGGGAAGAAGATAGTCTGATATCCTCTCTGCAACAGGGCCTGTTTCCCCAGTAGAGACGCATTATCTGGGCTCAGCAAACATACCGTACATGACCCAGAAGCTTCCTCATTCAGGCCTGAAAAATCTGACCGAGTCTTCATCCCGGGTGGGACATGACATGACCCTAAGGAACCTGGTGGAGCTGTCCCATCTGAGATGATAAAAACTCTGTTTTTAGGCAAGAAGAGTTCAACTCTGCCCATGGCTTTGATCAAAATTTCTCAAAGACTGTGCTTATGTTATGCAAAAATGACTATTTTATTCCTTACACAGACCAGCATGAGCAGAGTGGCATTGACCTTCTGGCGTCTCACAGAGACAGGCTAGTGACGAGGACCCCTTGCTGCCTGGGGGTGACCTGGCCTTGCTGCCCTGGATTACACGGGTGCCTGCCTCATTTTTGGAGATTTCCACTAGGGCCTATGCCAAGCCCTCACTAGGGTCACAGACATTAAAATGTTTCCTCGTAACGAGTAGCAATTTCTCTTAAGATGATTCATTTCTTTAATCTCTGTGAGTAATAGCTGTCCCTTTAGTATCACACCATGTAATTAAACACTTCTCCTTCAGAAACTGTCCCTTGTTTATGTTAAGCAGTCCAAGGGACATGAATCCTCTTATCATGACAGCTTTCTCTTCCTCTCTAGCCCACAAGCTTCCGGAGAGGTGGGACAGTGTGGATCCAGTCACTGCTCTTCCCCCAAGTCCAGCACAGTGCCTGGCACATGGCAGACGTTGCTCAATTAAATATTTTCGATTCCCTGATTATTGGTATTGACATTTCCTGGACTCATTCGTTTTACTCACTGTATTATCAAAATTGCATCCCGACGCAGCCACTAAAGCTATCCCAGGATTGAAACACTTTCAAGCCCCCGCAGGTCACCCTGGCCTCCCACCCAGAGTTCAGCAACTAAGGAGGTTACAACAGGGGTTTTTGGGAACCCTAGTACCCTGCATTGAACCAGCTTTGAAGGATTTTAAGTACATTTCTACTTCTAAAGTTATTAAATGAATATGTGATCAAGAATAACATTCTAAGGGAGATCAATTTATGTAACAAACCACAGGTGTTATCCAAAGCTTCCACCATCCACCTTTCATTCTGAATCCACAGTTGATGCGCCGTGGGCAGAGGGGGGACCTGAGGACAAACGCTGAAGAAATGTCAGGAGATGGCCGAGAAAGCAGCCACGATCCCAGGAGGGGGAAGGACCCGGTGGCCGCGGCATGTGCCGCCCTGGTCCAGGTGATCTCCCCATGTTAACCACTGCTGCGCTTTCACTTTGAGTTACGGGGCAGCATATTCTTGCTGCAATGTAAGCAACACAGGGTGTATCAAGTAAAAGGCCAAAGCCGCCCTCTCCCACCATTAGCCCCGGTGCCGGTTGGACGTTTGTGTGCAGCCTTCCCGCTGCGTGCCTTTCTTCACTGACCGTTGTGGGCCCCGGCATGTGCCAGGCTCCGGGCCACAGGCTGCGTGCACAGCAGTCAACCAAGCATCCCAGGCCCCTGCTCCGCGGAACTCCCACTGGGGGAGGTGGGGCAAGGTCAGTAAGGAAGGAGGCAGGTGTGTGAGGACCCTTCTCCACAGTGGTGATGGGCCAGGAAGGTCTCTCACAGAAGGTGGCACTTAGGCTGCTGTGGACCCGGGCAGGGCAATGAAGAGAGTCCCCGCAGAGGGGTCGGCCAGTCACGGGAAATGTGCCTGGAAGCTCAGTGAGCAAGGGACAGGCGACAGGAGGTGACCCCAGGAGGGGCCGGGCCCAGAGCGTTGCAGCCCAGACTGCTCCATTAAGGAGCGGGGTTGTTACCAGAACAACAGGAAGCTGCTTAAAGGAAGGTGTCTGACTTGGTTTCTATTTTTAGGAGCTTGACTGGCTGCTTTTGCCGAGAATAGACTCTGTGCACTTCAGAAGGCCACTTAATCAACTGCCCTGGTCCTGGCAGGAAAGGATGGCGTCCTGAGGGAGGGGGCAGGAGCCCTGCAGAGGGCTCGGGAATGCTGGAAGGTGGGTGGGCATCAGCGGCTTGGGACTGTAAACAAACCTGTGAGAGGGGATGATTTGAACTCGCAGTGCATTCCTTCTGCAGGTTGAGGCCTCTACCTTGTCTTGGCTACCAAAGTCTGCCATCTCGGTTAGAACCAGTCCTTGCTTTCTGTAGCCCTGGGCACATCTGTCACCAAGGAAGATGGCTTTGTGAACACGCAGAAGCCTCTGGGCTGTGCAGCTTGGCAGTGTCCAGGCAGATTCCCAAGTGGAGCTGTAAGAGTGGGGTCCACCTGGACCTGACGACCTGGGGAGTGGCTGGCATCCTCAGACCTTCAATGGAATAAAGGCACCCCCACCTTCCAGAGCAGTCTCCTCCCCTTCCCGCCTTGCTCAGCCACAGCCAGGGCTGCAGGCGCAGACCTAGGGTACCTGACTCTGTCTCTTGGCCACTAGAGAGAGACGCATGAACCCTGCAACTTCAGAGTTAGGCCAAAGTGTACCCTGGAGGTTAAGAGATGGAGAGAGTGGGTGATGGAGTCAGTACTCCTAGATTTTGGTATCAGGCTTCCTCCTGCCCCAGCCCCTTATACTTAGAATCATATCAATACGTAGTTGGTTCTGCTATAACTTTAAAAATGTTAATTTGTTCCAGCAGGATTGAGATATTAGGGAACAATCTGTATGTAAGTTGGACTTCTAAATAACTGATTTTAGTTATCTTTGCTACATATGAAATTTAGCCAAATCTGTCAGGGTTTATAACGTTTGAGGCTTCATGGCTTTCTTGGAAGAGACCAGGTGAAAGTACTATTGTGTAATAATGTAGAATAATTTTATTCACAATAAACCTAAAGTATTTATTTACCAATTAATTAGTAAAATAATCACATCAGTCTCCTTCAGCTACCACAACAAATTGCCACACGCTGGGTGGCTTAAACACCAGACATTTATTTTCTCCCAGTTCTGGAGGCTGGAAGACCAAGATGGAGGTGACGGAACAGCTGGTTTCTGACAAGGCCTCTCTCCTTGGTTTGCAGAAGGCCATCGGCTCATTGTGTCTTTATATGACCTCTTTTCTGTGTTCATTCAGATAGAGAGGTGGGGGAGAGAGAGAGACTTCTGGCCTCTGTTCTTTTTTCTTTCTTTCTTTCTCTCTCTCTCTCTTTTTTTTTTATTTGGAGACAGGGTCTTGTTCTGTCCCCTGGACTAGAGTACATGGTGTCATCACAGCTCACGGTAACCTCAAACTCCTATACTTTATCCATCCTCCTGACTCAGCCTCCCAAGTCCTTGGGACTATGGGTATGTGCCAATTTTTCTACTTTTTGTAGAAATGAGGTCTTACTCTTGCTCAGGTGGTCTTGAACTCCTGTTCCTTTTAGGACACCAGGTCTATCAGACCAGCCATCCTTATAACCTCGTGTAGCTTTAATTACCTCCCTATAGTCCATATATCCAAATGCAGTCACTCAGGTAAGGACTTCAACACGAATTTGAAGGGGAGGGCACTGTTCAGCCCTTAACACTCATCAACAGGTGTTTATTGACAATGGATTAAATGTTTGCTTGCTGATCTTGCTAACAGAAAGAGTACAAAGACATGGCTCCTGACGTCCCCAGGTCTACAAGTTAATCTTACAGATGTGAAACAACATTTACAAGAAGTATAATTTTGCAGATTCCAGGGCTTCCTCTGAGGAGAGAGAACTCCATGTAATAGCTAGACAGTAAAGCTGGATGGAGGACTTGTTTTGCTGCACCTCTCAGAACACAGGGCTGCAGCACAGAATTAAACACGCCAGGGCAGTCCTCCTTGTCTAACCAAGGATGACTCAGGGTCAGACGGAAAGGTGAAGCTACAGATCGTGGCAAAGGAAGAAGAAGAAATACAGTGACAGTTCTAAAAAACATCAGAGTGCACAGAAAGAAACTCGAGGCTTACTGCAAGGTACACAGGCCCGGAAGTGGATGTGGGAACACCTCCATCGGTGTGAGGTACACAGGCCCAGAAGTGGATGTGGGAACACCTCTATGGATGTGAGGTACATGGGCCCGGAAGCGGATGTGGGAACACCTCTATGGATGTGAGGTACACAGGCCCAGAAGTGGATGTGAGAACACCTCTATGGATGTGAGGTACACAGGCCCAGAAGTGGATGTGGGAACACCTCCATGGATGTGAGGTACACAGGCCCGGAAGTGGATGTGAGAACACCTCTATGGGTGTGTGGTACACAGGCCCAGAAGTGGATGTGGGAATACCTCTATGGATGTGAGGTACACAGGCCCAGAAGCGGATGTGAGAACAACTCCATGGATGTGAGGTACACAGGCCCGGAAGTGGATGTGAGAACACCTCCACAGATGTGAGGTACACAGGCCCAGAAGCGGATGTGGGAACACCTCCATGGATGTGAGGTACACAGGTCCGGAAGCTGATGTGGGAACACCTCTATGGATGTGAGGTACACAGGCCCGGAAGTGGATGTGAGAACACCTCCATGGATGTGAGGTACACAGGCCCGGAAGCTGATGTGGGAACACCTCTATGGATGTGAGGTACCCAGGCCTGGAAGTGGATGTGAGAACACTTCCACGGATGTGAGGTACACAGGCCCAGAAGTGGATGTGGGAACACCTCCACGGATGTGAGGTACACAGGCCCGGAAGCTGATGTGAGAACACCTCCACGGATGTGAGGTACACAGGCCCAGAAGTGGATGTGGGAACACCTCCATGGATATGGTGCACTCTTTCTCTGAAATACAAAAAGGTCTATTATCCTCTCATTATACATTCAGGTAGAAAAGAAACATGTTTTCTTGGCTTTTAAAAAAATTTCAAATAGTGATAGATCCATATGAAGATTTAATTAATCATAGATTCATTTAGTAAACATTTTGCTGAATGTCTACTTGGCGTTCAGTAGTGTTGGGCCCTGTGGGGATGTAATCTTACTAGGGCACGTTCCTACTGGAAAATTAATTCAAGTCTCAGGGCTGAAAGGAAACAAGTGCCCCTCCATTTGAAGAAAGACCCCCCTTTTTGCCCCCCCACCCATTTTGCAAGCTGTGAACATCACAAGTCAACACCTGGGTCATTGCCCCTGAGACCCCCAGGGGTCTCCTCAGCCCCACAAAGCTCTGCCAGCAGCCGCTGAACGCCAGCAGAACCGCACGGGAACTTCCCCCTGCCCTGCTCTGTGCTGCCTCCTTCAGTGGGTTGAGCGGCCAAAGAGCCCAGGCTCCCGGGTGCTGTTTATTCATCCCTGGATTCACCATGGAATTTAAGAGCAAGATGGTAGAGTGACATTAAACTACAGAAAACTAATGTCTTTTACTTGACTCTTTGAACCTAATTCCAAAACCTGCCTTCGTTTGACAATGGGTATTGAAAAAAAGAGTTTGAAGGAAAAAAAACAAAACAAAGTGAGTGTGGAAAACCCTGCCTTCCAGGCTAGTCCTGCCTTCCTGGGTCAGAGAAATGGAAATGAAGGTAGACGCTTCTCAAAGTCCCATCCCGCAGGAAAAGCTTCATCGCACTAATGAAGGCTGCAGAACCAGACTGTGTGACAGGAGATGGGGAAGCCGCAGATAATCTTCACTGTGTGCTAATGCCAGATCTTCATGCCCTGGATGTTGGGGTGCCTCGGAGGGGTGGGCAGTGGGGGCTGGAGCTGATGAAGACGAGGATCTCCCAGAGAAGCCAAGGAGGAAGGGCCCGGAGGTTCAGGGAACGTTTTTCATAGACAGTTTCCCCAATACCCATACTTTCCTTCTCCCCTGGGGCTGCCCTGGAGAGTAATTATGGGACCATTCTAGTTTGAGGGTTTCTCTGGCGCCAGAGTGGGAGGCCACAGTTTGGTGATGATGATGACTATCCTTATTATTGTTATGCCATTTATTTGGTTGTGATTGTTTTATTTTCTCCATCCAGTGCTATGCTGTGCACGTTTCAGAGCTTATTTCAGGTAATTGTCTCAATAGGTCTACGAGCTTGATATTTTTGTTCCCATTTTAAAAAAAATGAATGAATTGAAATTCTAAGGGATTCAGAGAATTCTCTAGTGAGTGACAAAGTCTGGAAAGATTCAAAGCTGTGTCTGCTCAATGTGGGGATTCTCCCTCTCTGCCACCCTAATATTCCATTTCATTCTGATTCTAAGGTAGGTGTGGAAGACTGGGGAGGGGGTCATAAGTCTGCACCAGGGGTCAGCATTGTTGTTTTCTGTACGTAGCCAGAGAATACATTTTAATCTTTGCAGTACACTGTTCAACTCTGCCTCAGTAGCAGGAAAACAGCCTGAGACAACAGAGAAAGGAATGAGTGTGACTGTGTTCCAATAAAACTTTATTTAAAAAACCAGATCAAGAGCCAGATTTGGCCTTCAGTCTGTGTTTAGGTTTGAAAGAATAAGGGCTAGAAGAAACAATTTGCAGGAGTGGGAAGATGTGGCAACAACAAATTAAAGACCTTGTACCCTCAGATCCTTTAAAATAAAAGACTAGAGATTCCAAGAGAGAAAACATTGAAAAACTTAAAATAGTTATAATGCAAATTATGAAAGTGATTTCTAGACATAAAAAGGAGTGATGACCATTCAGGGATAGCTAAATTCACCAAACCGTCTTAAACAATGCAGATCAAAGCCAAGTTTTAGAGGCGGGATAGGGAGTGAACGGGAACAGAAAAGAAAAGACACTAATCTGAACTTAGGCATCTGATATGTTCTTGCAACAGAAGGGACAAAGGGACTCTACAAGCAATGACAGATAAACAGGCGGAGGCTTTGTTGTGCTTTAAAAAACAAGGGGGAGAAAAATCACAGCGTAAGTAAAATTTCATGCCCTCCACCCTGGGAGAGGCTATTAAAATAAATGTCGTCTGCCCAAACTAACAAACTAAGACTGAATTATTGATTACCCTCTCATCGTTTTCATTTGAAGTGTTCTGTGGGTTAATGCAATAATCAAATCCATTTCCTCAGTCTGTGCCCTGCTCTTCCATCTCAGCTCTGATGCCAGCGGTGAATTGTAAAGCAGGACAAGGTTTCATCCAGAGACTCTCCCCCTCTGCCTTCCCAGCGCTCTCCGCAGTCATCCTAAGCCGAGCCTGAAAGCCGAGAGAATCAGCTGGCAGAAAGGAGAGCAGGCTCCATGCCATTTTCCTGCAAAGTAATTTTGCAATGGAGATTGGATGCAGTTGCATGATGGGGCTTAACTTCCTCCACTTAAAGCAGAGGACTTAGGAAGCTGCAAGTCGTCAGCTCTGGTGCAAGGCAGACACCTGCCTGGTGCCCAGCTCTGCTTGTAGGGAGGAATTTCTGCTCGCAGGAATGTTGGGAGGTGGAGTCAGGAAAGGGGTGCAGAGCTATGGGGGCCTCAAATGACCCTCACCCCCAGCTCAAAGATGACCCAGACTAACACCCTCATGAATTCAGGCCGAATGGGATGAAAATAACAAAACAGAGAAGGGCACAGTCTCTCTGGAAAGAAAACGTGACTGATTCAGCTCAATGAGGCAGAAACGGTCGCCTCTCCAAATTTACTAAATCTCCCCTGTGTCCACACCTACCCCAGATTTTACCTCTAAGCTAAGACATTCCCCTCTGTCAGCTCTCTGCTTTTAAATCACACACTCTTTCTCTGTGAAATTTCTCCTTAAAATCTTAATATTCTCTCCAATAAGAGTCTAATTTTGTCAATGTTGACTTTCTGGAATATCATCCAGAATCTTAGCTCCCATTTCTCCCTCTCTGAGAAGCACAGTGATGTCTCTGACGTGGTTCCCAGTCTTTGGACTAGACACTGGACACAGAGTGGCCCCGCTGTGGGTGGCTCTGCAGGACATGCTCCCTGGATGGTGATAAGCTGAGGTCACTACTCTGGCAGTGGGGGGAGACACACCCTGTGACTCAAAGGTAGTCTTAGCAGGAGGGTGTTCTAATAGAGCTGTTACAGAATAAGGCTGTGGCCAGAGAATGCTATTGTCTGGATGTGACAGAAATGGGTACTCCGAGTGGTACCTCCATCAATCTTATCTGCAGAAGGGCAGTGTGGAGCAAGGATAAAGCTGGATTTGGTAACAACACAGTCCTCACTGAGAATGGGAAGGGGACATCGTCGGCTGCATGGTGACCTGGTCCGAGTCTGTGCTCTGTGAAATGGTTCACACTACCTGGAGAGCCCTGAGCCTGGCTGTGTCAGGTCAGTCTGCAGTGGCCCCGAGACCAAACTCAGAACACATGGAGTTCAATTCCCAGACACTAGGGCTGCTTTTCTTTTCTTTCTTACACTGTTCTCTTAAACAAAAACCAAAACAGGACGGGCTCAGTGGCTCATGCCTGTAATCCTAGCACTCTGGGAGGCTGAGGCTGGTGGATCACTTGAGCTCAGTTTGAGACCAGCCTGAGCAAGAGCGAGACCCCATCTCTAAAAATGCCCAGGCAGCGTGTCAGACACCAGTCGTCCCAGCTACTTGGGAGGCTGAGGCAAGAGGATCACTTGAGCCCAGCAGTTTGAGGTTGCTGTGAGCTGTGACGCCAGGACACTCTACCCACGGTGACAGAGTGAAAAATGAACAAAACCATAATTCATAAGCTATGGAATACCAACTGTATCATTTTGGTGATTGTGCATTCAAGTTAAACACACCCATACGTGGGTTTAAAATTGCCTTGCACAGTATAAAGGCACATACCAAAGCTCATGCTCATCCTTTTAATGTTTCTTTACTTAGATCAACATTAAATGGCAAATAGAAACACCGTGAGACATGAGAGGGAGACTGGGTGTGCCGGAAAAGAGAACGCTTTTAGTGCTGTTGATGGCATTTCTCTCCTGCTTTTTGAACAAGGTGGCCACTGGGTCCCACATACCGTGCAGCTGGCTCTGTTCCCTGCTCTTTATTTGTTTAAACCCTTGACAGTGCCCCAAAGAGAAATGTTTACATCTCCACATTGCCTTGTGTCCTTCAAAGACCACTAGCTGCAGAGTGTTCCCTAAGTTAGCAAGTGCCCCAAGACGTCAGAGCCTGGCGGGTTCCCACAGAAGCCATAGCTTCGGTAGGCGGGAGGAGCCAGCCCCGCCTGTCACCCTCTCCAGATCTGGTCCTGCTCCCCAGGGGTGGAAGAGGCTATGGAAGATCCGTCCTCACCCAGGACTCCATGCCTTTGTGTCTGGACTCCCACAGGTGAGACGAATTCCCCTGTCATCACTGTGCTTTTCTGCTTTTTGGTTTTTTTCTTTTTTCTTTCTTTTTTCCTGAGTCAGAGATATTCCAGTTCCCATTCGCTCTTCTGATCAATATCCGATTTATAAACTATTTTCTAGTCCTCATTGCAAATTGCCTTAACAACAAACTCAGCTCAGATTTGTCTTTGATATAAATGTATAGGGATCTGTGTCCCAGAAAGCCTTCGCCTAGCCTTTTACATGGAATATAGCTTTGGAAAGTAATTGAGAGAAAGATGTTTGAACAGAGATTTGAAGTGACTTCATGCCAAATCAGATGCAACCAAAGAGAGAAACTGAATTTGAAAAACTCAGAACTGGGTGGTGCCTGTGGCTCAGTGAGTAGGGCACTGGCGCCATATACTGAGGGTGCCCGGTTCAAACCCAGCCCCTGCTGAACTGCAACAAAAAAAAAAGAAAGAAAGAAAGAAAGAAAAACTCAGAACTTGTTATATACCCTCGCTGGCTCTTTCTTAATAGACATATCTGCTACTTTTATATCTAGACATTGAAGGCCTCTGCCGTAAGGCACAAAGTGTTAAGGGAGGATTGGGTGAGGCCTTGCCTGATTTTGTGGTCCCCCATCTGCAAATAACCTGCATCCCCCCCTCACAATTAGCGTCTGAACAGAGGGTTTTGAATAAAAAGGCAGCAACCAGTTTGGATGAAGTGGGAAGGAGGAAATAATGGTTTCCACTCCCCCTGCCCCCCAGCTCCATCTCTGTTTCCAGGGCAAGAGTCTCCTGCCATCTGGAGGAGCTCTCTGGGCAGATGAGCCTGGTAGCCACGTGCACGGTCTTGGTGATTCTTCCTGCCCACTAAGCAAAAGGGGAAACACGAGGCCAGACTAGGAGGCTCACGCCTGTAATCCCAGCACCCTGGGAGGCTGAGGCAGCTGGATTGCTTGAGCTCACGAGTTTGAGACCAGCCTGAGCAAAAGCAAAACCCCCATCTCTAAAACTAGCCAGGCGTTGTGACAGGCGCCTGTAGTCCCAGCTACTCTGGAGGCTGAGGCAAGAGAATCACTTGAGCCCACAGTATGAGGTTGCTGTGAGCTGTGAGGCCATGACACTCTACCGAGGGTGACAGAGTGAGACTCTATCTCAAAAAAAAAAAAAAAAAAGGAGAAGAACATGGGTTTTGTGGGGTCTCAATCCATCGTGTCATGCTGCGTGTGTACCGCAGGGCTCCTGGTACCCAGGGAGATTTCTCATATAAGACGTCCCACTCTTGACCACACATCTCAGTCCTTTCCTAGTTGTCTAATGATTAGAAAATGAGGCCTGCCCTTCATAAAACCGTCTAATTCTTGTTTGTTATTCTTAAGCCCCAACTTGCTTCTCATTGGGTCAAACACTAAAACCCATAATCTTGTTAGCTCAACCTCCTTAACTTACTCTGGGAGAAAAAGTCTACTAACAGTAGAAACTAAAAGCTGGTTTACTTTCTTAGCATAGCATTTGCTGAGTAGAAAAATGCGCCCTAGTCTCTCACAAATCATTCTTATTCTAAAGTCATCTTAAAATACTGAGTGCTTATGTGGCGTCCTTTGTTTTAGACTTTGTTGAATCCTCACAGACATCTGAGATAAGGGCTGTTGCTAATACATATGTTTTGCCAATAAACGTATGTATTAAGTAACTAGGCAGGGTAAAACAGCTAGCAAGTGATTTGAATAGAATTCAAACCCACATTGTCTGCCTCCCATAAATTTGTTCTTAACTACCATGGTGTAAAACATTTATATACACACAAACATTTTTGTCATATACCAAAACATGTTCATTACAAAACTATGAAACGCGCTGACTGCCTTGGAAAGACTGGAGTTGTTTGGGATTTTGTTTACAAAAAGCCTCCAAGTTCAGGGTGCACATTCATTGGTGGTTTTGCCGAGGCGTAATTTGAACATTTCCCACAAGGCTCGAAGATCTGAATCTTCTCCATGGCAACCAGAGAGCCCTTGGACCTCAGCCATATGATGAAGAACTCAGGCCAATAGGGGTAGGAAGGGTCTGACCACACCCTAGCTGGGAACCTCGGGTGACAGGAGCAACAGTGACAAACGTCTAGTAGCCACTTCCTGCACATGCAGAGACATGGTAAGAGCTCAGGGCTTTCTCCTTTCTGCGGGCTCCAAAGTTCCTTCAGAATGAATCATTTTCTCTCCCCAAGGACTTGTCCTCAGAAGCAAGTGAGATCTGACAGCAGCTGTCATCGTCCTATTTTGCAGGAATGGCAACAACGTCCACTCTGCCATCCACCAAAGAGCCTCGTGGATTGTTTCCAAGACTCCGAGGAGCCGTCCTGCTTAGTGAATGAACCCCGAGTGACACCACTACTCAGGCAGTAAAGAGAAAAGCAACAGGCTTTTGAGGTTAAATATGGTCTCTGTCAGTTTCCCCTTCATCATCCTGTCTGCGTGCTCCAAAGAACATCCAGGCCTTTTGTTTTTACTGCTTGAGTGAAGTGGGGGAGAGAGAGAGAGAGAGAAACCGGGAGAAAAACCACCTTAGAAGTAACTGAACTCTACCTGGCATCAGTGGTCAGTAGCTGTGTTGGTGAAATTGTGCGTGAGGGTCCCCTTTCTTTCCATCTGTCTTTTTCAGACAGAAGTGGGTGAATAAGATACCACTCTCTCTACTTCCTTCAACTGTGCCAACTGATAAAATCTATAGGAGGAGAAAAACCTCTCCCTGTGTAAGAGGTGGTCATTTTAATAGACTCTGAAACAAAAATTGGCCAGGAACTCATGCTGTAATCCCAAGCATTCTGGGAGGCCGAGGCAGGTAGATCACTTGAGCTCAGGTGTTCAAGACCAACAAAACCCTGTCTCTACTAAAAACAGAAAAATTACATCCAGGTGTGGCAGATACCTGTAGTCTCACCCACTCAGGAGGCTGAGGCAGGAGGATCACATGAGCCCAAGAGGTTGCTGTGAGCTGTGATGCCACAGCACTTTAGCCCAAGTGACAGAGTGAGACTCTGTCTCAAAAAAAAAAAAAAAAAAAAAGAATATGTAACAAAAATAAACAAATAAAAGACAACTTGAATTTCGGTACCTGATCTATTATAGATTAGTGGTGTGACCTTGGACCCGTACTTCCTCACCACTCTGAGCCCCAATTTCCCCACCTGTACAATGAGAAAGACAGAGAATTCCCTAAGGATTTTTCCAGCCCTACCCTCCAGTGTTTTGAGAAAACCTGCTCATATGGCTCACAGCTGGTATGTTCCACAGTGATTACTTGTTTTGGCCCCTGGATTCAATGCCCATGGTATGTTTCCCAGTGAATTATGCTCTGATCATGGACAAGTTATGGTATATCTTAAAGTCTCAGTTTCTCCTTTTAGCACTAACCCCTCAAAGATGAACAGCAAGGAAAACACAAGCATAATCCTCAAGGCCTTTGCTGTGCAGGAAGGCAGAAGTTCCTTTCAGGCCGTCTCTAAGTCCTGTTTCAGCTCTGACATTCTGTGGTCCTATGACTGGAAACACTTCGGGGCCCAGCGTCCTCCTCAGCTAAGCCTGGTAATAAAGAAAATCTGTCTGTCAGAAACTCTCTTCAAAAATGCCCAAAACTGCTCTGACGGTGTCTGTCATCTTGTCTTATAGAAAACCCTGAAACACCAGCTGTTAGCAGAGCCTTTTAACCATCAGCTAGCAGAAGGGTAGCAGACATGTGAGTTCAGGTGTTAGCTGCAAGCGGCCTTTTTCTTTAATGAGTTGTTTAGACTTGGGATCCTTTTTGAAAATGGATTGCCAAAGTTGAGAGTTTTATCGTGATTCTCCGATAGTTCATCAGTACACCCAGCTAGTCCCATGAACACAGCAATCTGACTTTTTGCCTGTGGTGACGGATTGCCCTGGGACGCACGTGGTCCTCACGCTCTTACTTCCTATGATCAATACACTGAATGTGCAGCACAGCTGGGGAGAGAGGTCGAGGCCAACCGCCGTGAATGAGCTCAGACCTGCCACAGGGCTATGGCAGCACCGTGCTCCAGCTCACAGAGCAAACACGGGTCAGATGCGAAGGTAGACAAGGGGCTAAAAGAGGACAAGATGTCTCTAACTTCTCAGATTTCACAATCCAGGATAGATGATCAAAAGATGCCATCGTTTCTCACATCCCTGCAAACCCACACACAGCCTGTGACTTCCATCTAGTGCCGTAAGTTCTGTATTTGTCCACGAGGCTTACTCAGTGAATGAGGACAAATGGTTTGAGCAAAAGGAAAGAGAAGTTCATTAATTTGCCAGCAAATGAGGAGGATGGTAAACTCCCATCTTAAAGAACCATCATCATTCTTTTAAGTAGAAGAACCTTCTCCTTTTAAGTAGAAATGTGGAGTTTTGAAGGGGGGAGAGGCTATGCTTTGGGCTACTGTTGTTTAACTATAATACTTGGTGGCTCTGATCTACCTAATCTCTGGTGAAGATGATCTTGTGACCTTGGTCCTGATAATTCTGTTGCACCAACTCCTGTGGTTTAAGATACCAGAAAACAAAGAACAAAGAATTCTTTTTTTCTGCCCCTTTGATTACAAGCCTTGGGCAGGAATGCAGGTTTTAATCCCTCAAAAGGGTGGGGGTTTAAAAGAGACAACTTGTAAAATGTTTTGTCCTTTTTCAGCCCCTTACCTCTGCTATACAATGCATATGAGAATCCTTACAGGGCAGCCTAAGGCAGAGCAGTCATTAGGCCCCTCTCCAGGGCATCACTACCACCTGGGGGAAGCAGTGCTGCCCAGGGGTCAGGCCTCAGGCTCCATAGCCAGGCAGGGCACTGGACAGCCCACCCCTGTCAACCACTTAGGAGACACCTTCCTGGGGATCCCTGAACCTTGACCCCCTCATCCAGACAGCAAGCCCACAAGTGGAGCCACGTACTCAGAGTGGTGTCGAGAAGATTAATTGAGACAAGGTGATTTCAGGGTCTTCCCCAGAGGGAGGACTCTGGGCTGGATGTCACTGTCCCTCAGGCTACTCCTACATGAAATCAAGCCTCCAGAAAGCTTTGTCCCAGATGATTATTTGCAATTCACGAGGGCAAGCTTTTTCTGAAATTTCCTTGTGGGGGTGGTCTTATCCACTCCTTTTTGTATTAATTTTTAATTACTCAAAGAATATGTAGTTATTGAAGAAAATTCAAACATGCAGAGGTCCTTCTTCAGCACGTAACGTTTTCAAACTGTTTAAAATGTACACACACACACACACTGGAGAAAATACACAAGTGCCACACATCATTCGCAGTGAAAGTTGTATGGGTACGCCACTGGCTCCCTTAATTCCTTTTTTGAAGGGAGTCAAAGTCGACCTCACAGATCCATAGCAGGGCGTGCCACCGGCCCTGCTCTTCCCTTCCTCTGAGTTCTCGAAGGCGCTTTAGGAACAAATAGTGTGGTAGCTCCCCATGATTACTCACATTTCCATTACAATGTTTTATAATAAAATATTGTAGAAGAGAAAAAGAATCATTGCTGAATTAAGGGCGAATAATTTTGCAACAAGGGTAGATGAAGGCTGAAGCAAAAACCATATGTTACCTGGTTCAGTAAATCTGTCTTTATCCAGGTAAAGTCTAAATGGCCTGTTTGTGGTTTGACTCAGGTCTTGAGTCATATTGGTGTCTGCCACACATCCATCTAGGGACCTTTCTCGGGGCTCTGGTCCTCAAAGAAAAATCAAAAGCTAGGAGAGCTATGAGACAGTCAAATTCTGCAGAGAGCTGGCCGTACTCAGAAACCAGCGGCCAGCTCCCCTTGGAGCAGAGCTGCGCGTGGCGGCTGACGTCTCTCCAGGGGCTGAAACACCATCTGATAGCAACAAATGCTTCTTTCTAGTCTCTTAGACAGGGAGAGACTTGGCATCATCAGAAATGAAATAATACTGTGCAAAAGTGGTGGGGGGGTCCCTTTTAAAGGCCATTTAAAACAAATTGCCTTACTTGTTGCTAGTTGAAGGTCTCAATTAACACCCGAATTTGCCATCAGCAAAGCTGGAGCTTTTCCCTGGATCAGGATCTCCCAGCTGTGTGGCTGTTGGGTCAAACACAAGGCTAGCCAAGAGCCATTGTTAGCATGACCTCACCCACGGTGACTTTGCATGGGGGTGAAGTGGGCTTGTCAGTGCTGTGGTGTTGCCTTCCTGGAGCTCTGGGGCAGAGCCCTTCTTAGCTGTGCCGACTTCACACCTACTCAGCAGCTCCCATGGTAGATTGTTTTTTCTGGGAAAACTTTCTTAGACCCTGATCCCCAGGGATTAACAAAACCTAGCCTCGCCATGTGGTCTGAATAGCCTCAGTGTGCTCCTTCAAGGCTCTGACCAGGTTCCTGTCCAGGTAAGGACAGCCTCATTGGGGCAGCTACCTGGCCCGTAGTGATGGGAGAACCAGGTCATTGTAAGATGCCTCCTGGCTGCCGGTATGTGAAACTATGAAAAAAATGTGTACTATAGAAATTGTGAAACGGAAACAGTTTAAGCCTGTATCAGGGTTTCTTCTTAGAAATCCTTTTGTTTAAATTTATTATGGAGAGTTTTGATAATTCACTTAAAATTCCAGAGGTCCCTAAAATAATTCCCAAAGAAAAAGTAATCAGGGCAATTTTTAAAAAGGTCTCTACAAGTCAATACGAGCAGTGCCTCTCAGCGATGGGCTGTGCATTAGACTCAATGAAGAATTTAAAAATTTAAAAAGCCAAAATTCTGCTGGTCCCAAATTAAATCAGAATCTCTCAGAGTAGGGAGCAGCCACCAGGTAATTTTGAAACAATCTCAAGAAGGTTCTAGTGTTCAGCCTAGGCTGGGGACAGCTGTGATGGGAAGGAGCCTCCCTGATTTCCAGAAAGCAGATTCTTGGCCAGGTGTGGTGGCTCAGGCCTGTAATCCCAGCACCCAGGAAGGCCAAGGCAGGTGGATTGTCTGAGCTCAGGAGTTCCAGACCAGCCTGAGCAAGAGTGAGACCTGTCTCTACTAAAAATAGATAAACTACCTGGGTGTCGTGGTTGGCACCCGTAGTCCCAGCTACGACTCAGGAGGCTGAGGAAGGAGGATCACTTGAGCTGAGGAGTTTGAGGTTGCTGTGAGCTATGAGACCACGGCACTCTATCCAGGGAGACAGAGTGGGACTATCTTGAAAGACATGAAATAGAATAATAGAAAGCAGATTCCTCCTCCTTTCCAGGCATGAAGAGGAGCAGCTCGCCTCCCTGGGGGCACGGGAATGAAGCAGCAGGTGGGCCGAGGGCCCCTTTCCTCGTTTTTTCTCTCGCCCTCTTTTGACGCTGACTCGACAGCCTTGCATTACAGACCTGTTTCATGAAGCTCCACACGGAGCTTTAAAATCTTTCAGCCATGGGTGCCCTGCCTCACATAGGAAATAGACTTTCCAGGATTCTCAAACTCAATCCCAACTGCAGCCAGTTCAGAGTCCTCCCTGCTTCCGTGGGGCTGGTCAGACTCTGACTCTGCAAAGTCCCTCTCTGTACAGTCCTCCCACCTCCCCTGAACGGCAGGTCCCGAGGTAGTGAGGGAAGTCTGAGCTCTTAACAGCTGCAGACGACACCAGCAGACCAGGGAGGAGGCCCCTGAGCTCAGTGCTGGGGAAACCTTGCCGAGTTTCCTTTTTCAGTCACTTTCTGGAGCACCTGACCTCACATGGTGTAAATATTGGCATTTGTTTACCAAGTGTTTGGGGTTTCCCATCACAAACAGAACAAAATTGCTTTTAAAAAATTGATACATCATAATTGTATATATTTGGGGGGCATGTGCTATTTTGGCGTCTGTCTGTATACATTGTATCATGATCAAATCAGGGAGACTGGAATATCTGTCACCCTTTAAATATTTAAAGATAAATATTTATCTTTTCTTTGTGTTGGGAACATGACAGTTCTTCTCTTATAAATATTTTGAAATACATAACCAACTATTGTTAACTACAGTACTTTATTGTCAAATGCTAGACTTTGTTCCTCCTCTCTATTTTTTTGAACCTCTTAATCAACTAAACTATGGCATGTTCCTACTCATACGTGGGAGCTAGGAAGCAGGTCTCACGGAGCTGGACAGCAAGAAGGTGGTTCTCAAAGGCTTGGAAGGGATGGAGGAGAGGAGGGAAAACTGCTTTGTAAGGAGAAGCAGCAGCCCTATTGGTAGACTTTCTGACACCGGAGCTCCAGCCTAGATGTCGGGAGAATTTCCCAAGTACCATCCTTATATTTTCAAAGAAAATGCACTTCAGGGTGCCCTATTCTTTAAAGTCCAGTGAGATTTTTATGGAGAATGGACTCTTGGTGCCTTTGAATTATTTTATTTACATTTTATTCAGATTTGGGCAGTGCAAATATATCTATTTATATCATCTATGTAATAGATTATACAGTAAACTATTTCAGAGGAGGAAGGAATCACACCCCTAGAAGGCGACTCATTTCTGCATTCCTCCAAGAGATCACAGATCAGCACTGAGTTTTTTCTTAAAGGATTTAGGACACATTTTTTCTCTATGTAACTTTCTTTTCATACAACAAATAACTAGACATTGCGGTATCTCTGATAGACAGAAAAAAAATAAGAAAAATCGATTACTTGAAATCCCTTCTCCCTACTCTCCTCCACACTTGGATGAATTTTTGTAACAACTCATAGCTTTCTCTGGAGACCAGAGTTCGTGTAAAACCTGGTGAGATATATTTTCCCATGAATTCTTAGTTTAAAAAGTCACTTTAGAATACATGTAGCTGCCACGTCTTATATGAGATGGAGCAGATTGCTTGTCTTCTTTAGGGCTCAGGTTTTTTTCATTTATAAAAGGGGATATTTATAAGATGTACTCCAAAAAGCAGTGCTTCACAACCTTTTTATCTCACCACACACTTGAACCTGTAGTTAAACTTCCGTAGCACACTTCAATTATGTTCAACAAAAAAAGAGTAAAAAAAAGAACATACTTACTTGCATTGAACTTCTTCCAAAAGTAATTGAATTAATAATCTTTGAAAATTTGCCGAGTCACACCTAAGATCCTCTCATGACACACGGGTTGAAAATCACTGCCATAAGGTTTTTGTTAAGGTTAAAATGAACGTGAAGGGTGTAACTCATTGCTGAGCATGGGTTAAACACACAACAACTGCTAGTTAGGTGCTATTACGATTACTTTTGTCATTAGCCAACTGTTCTCTCTCTCCATCCATTCCCTTTTGACAAGCTGTAAACAGTGAATAAGTCCAAAGAGCCAGTTCTTCCATAACTTGACCTTGCCCTTCTCAGCGCTCAGACAGGAGCCTGAACAGAGAGACAAGGTTCACAGGGCACAATGGCCTTGATTTTAAACACCAGTCTTTCTTTTCCTACAAACTATCCAATTTGATAAAATACATCAATGGATTCTGAAACCTTTGGAGCAGTGTGGTTCTCAACCTGTGGATCATGACCCCTTTGTAACAATGAAAACACATCCTGCATATCAGATATTTACGTTCTGATTCATAACAGTAGCAAAATTACAATGATGAAGTAGCAACGAAAATGAATTTTATGTTTAGGGGTCACCACAACATGAGGAACTGTATTAAAGGATCACGGCACCAGGAGGCATTAGGAAGGTTGAGAACCACTGCTTTGGAGAGTTTCCTTCTCAAAAAAGCCAGTAGCGCCCCTCCCAAAGCTTATTCCCCAGAATGCTCTCATTGTAATTTACACTGACATACAATTTTTGGTTTTCAAGCCTACAACTTTACATGTGAACTCTGTAACCATCCAAAACAAGGATCAACAATCCTATCTGTCATAGAAGAAACCTAAGGAAAAAAGAGCTGGAATGGTATGGCCACGTCTCTCGGTGAGAGATTTAGGAAGGGAACTACTTGTATCTCCCATGATTTTACCAACAAATGCTGTTATCTCCAGCATCACTGAATTCAGAATAGCTCTGTTAATACTAAGGAAGAGGGCACACAGAGAAGAAAGAATTTCTGGTTATATCTCTTACCTTGGTGTCACTAAGTGTTGTTATGGGGACACAGCCACACTGCTATATCCTTTCTTGCCTGGGTTACCCAAAATAAAATAGAATAACTTCCACAGAGCAGTGCAATGGCTGGTGTGGGCCGTTTGTTTAAGCTTCTGCCCAGCCCTGCCTGTGACTGCCAGAAGGGACCTGCTTCCTTGCATTGCCCACTCTTTTCCTACTTACAATTGCTTAAAACTGACAAAAAGCCCAGTGTAGTAAAAGACAAGAGAAGGGAATGTGTGCGTGGAGGAGTGGTGTTAGTAAGAGACCTAATCAATTGACTCGAAGAATAACAACTCCCCCATAACTAAGGTCTGTGTCTGGTGTCGAGCCAGCTCTGTGGTCCCCTGAGCAGTTAGTGGCTCGCCAAGCTTTAGAGAAGCACGCCTTCTCTGGAGGAAATAAATGTGGTTTCCAGTGGCCGGATAAGTCTGTGGCACAATGACATCTGTTGTTCCTATTTAAAACCCAAGGGGGTAGCACCTTTCTGCATCTGAGCTGTTAGCTTTTAAAAATACTTAAAAACCAATCAGTGACTGAATTGCATCTGAAGAGCTATTTCAATTATAGAATGGAGGCAGTTTCTCAGCAACCGAAGTATTTAAGAGCTGCAAAAATTAATGTGCATTTTAATGCTGATTTTCAGAGTATAATACACTTTGTAATTCATTTAAATGTATTCCGTGTGTTTTATTCTAGCTTAAGGCACAGCGGCAGTCCTTGACTCATCATAAAACTACATTTTTAAAGTTTTTTTTATAGAAAAGTATTTAAAACCTAAGAAGATAAACGAAGTGAACGCATAATTGGACAGAATCACAATACAGATGGGTTCTTTTCCCTGAATAACATGCCTTAAAACCCTCCTGGGGACGGTCCTGAGACCTTGAAAAGACCCCATGGATTTGAGATTCTATCTAATACACACTAGGTCTAAAATCACCCTTTCTTTATTACCCAGCCATCAGGGGCCAGGCTGTTCTTGAAAAGCTGCCACCATACTGATAAATCCAGCAGAATCAACCCGCCTTGGCTGGTGTGTTTTAAAGCTGAGTTAATCAAACAGGAACGTCTTGCCCCAGAGCCATGGGGAGCCGAGAGCGTGCGGCAGCCTGAAGGAAGTGAAATCAGCAGAGGGAACAGCTGTTTTTACTCAACAGTTGCCAGAGCCAAGATTAAATGGAAGTGAGCAGGGAAGAGGGAGCCAGCAGGAGAAAGAGCGGCCAGGTGGACAGGCCGGACAGGGGACCCCGCTGCAGTCTTTAACAAGGAGTCAGGGAGTTAGACCCAGAGTGCTTGAAGACATGGGTTCCGTCAAGCCCTTCAGTCTTTCTGTAGCAGATGGAGGGCTGACTCCTCGGAGGGAACAAAAGCATTCCCCCAGGCTCCAGAATGTTACCCAGAAAATTCCAGAAACAAGCAGGTCGTGAGTTTTAAGGGATGCATCATTTGGTACAGAGGTGAGATCTCACCCAGTCCACTGCACCCACCAGGATGTGAATCATCCCCTTGGCATCCAATCCGTGTGGCATACACTGCCCGCCAGCTGTCCCTGGGCAGCTCTTTTGGGCAGCAGGTGGAGAGAACAGAGCATGGAGCACATGTCCTGTCGTGGTCAGCCACTGCGGGGCACATAAGGCGCCGCTGCTCCGCAGGCTCGCAGGGGAGCCAGGCCTGGAGACCTTCTATTTCTGCATCCCCTAAGCAACCCCAGAAGTTTGTGGGCGGTCAGTCCTCTCATGTGCTTTGTTCTGTAGTATCTGGGAAAAAAGGAAAAGAGAGTGAGAGAGAGCAAGCAGACATGCTTCTGTCCCCCTTCCTGAGCCAGTGGGCCACTTCCAGCCATGGTCAGCCCCAGATTCCCTGTGACTCAGGCGCGATTCACTCCAGTTGCATTTTGGTCAACGTGCTGCCCAGGATGACGCAGAGGGGACATTCTCTAGCTTCAGGTCACGCCTCCTGAAGTCAACGTGGCTGTGATCTCAGAAGAACGCCCCTTCCACAGCCGCCCTGGAGCGTCTATGCCCTGGTCCGGGCTCTCCTGAGATCAGGGCCACCTCGCTGGTCCAGCTGGGTCCAGCTGGGTCCAGTGAAGCTGAGGGGACACAGGCATCCTGCACCTGCTACTGGCCACACTTTGCTAAGTGTTATAGAAAAATGAAGGCTGGGGAACCACAGACTCTTTGATCAGAGACCACCAGTCCAACAGGATGGAAATATTTGGGGTCTCAGAATTTTTTTTTTAAAACAGTCTCACTCTGTCACCCTGTGTAGAGTGCCATGGCAACATAGCTCACCGCAAACTCAAACTCTTGGGCTCAAGAGATTCCCCCTGCTTCTACCACCTAAGTAGCTGGGACCACAGGTGCCTGCCACAATGCTCAGCTAGTTTTTCTGTTTTTAGTAGAGAAGGGGTCTTGCTCTTGTTGGTCTCAAACTCCTGAGCTCAAGGGATCCACCCTCCTCACCCTCCCAGGGTGCTAGGATTACAGGCATGGACTCTGTGTTTCTTACATAAAAATCAGAACTCCCTGGGCCTTAGAAGGGTGTTCATGCACTTTGGCTGAACTCAGTAGTCACAGGTAAGACATGTATTGAAAGTGGCCTGGGCTGCCTTTCCTCACCTCTGCTGGGTACTTGAGCTTGGAGGATCTGCACTCTTGGCCTTGAAGGCACGTGCACCTTCTGCCCTCTTGCCCCAAACCACCCTGACTTCCAGGGAAACGTAATACCACAGACCAATGGAGTCCCAGGTCCACCCTGCCCAGCAGGCCTCCATTGCAGGCTGAGGGGAGTCGGCCTTCCTCAAGGAAGCCGTCGAGTCCACCCCTGAGCTGCAGGCCGGTGGCTCTCGTTTCAATACCCACTTCTCCTCCTGACAGAGCTGGGAACAGAGGGAGCTATTTATATGCATCCTGGTGGCAATTTCCACGGCAAGAAGGTGAGGCTGGCTTCTGGTTTACTCCTCTCCAGCCAGCTGTCCCCTGTCACCCTGCACATGCTGGTATGACATTTCCCTCCAGCCTATGTAATCCCGAAGAGTTTTGTTTCTTTCACACTTGAATGAAAAGTAAGTCTCTAACCAGCATCAGCCTCATGCCTTGTAAAACCGCCCAGTCCCAGGTTCTGTCTGGTTTGGGCTGAACCGTCTTCCTCAGCTGCCGGGAGACCACCCCAGGCAGGCTCGTGTGGCTGTACTGCACGGAGCTGCTTTTGTAAATTAATTTGAAAGAATTAAATCAAGAATTGGGGAGTAACTGGGATCTGAATGATTTAAATGAACATTCTTTTTATTTCCTTTTCACCACAGTTTTTACAAGCAAGGGATACGTCAAAAGCAGGTAACAGCAGCTAGCTGCAAGGTAAGCACACTTGCAAAATTAGGTAGGGGAAAAGGAACACATAATGATTTGAGTGTCTTAAATTGGCAGAGAGTCCCCACCAATGTGAAACAGGAGGTTACTGTTAAACGCAGGGTGAAGAATGGAAAGGCCGGGGATGGTGGAGACGCAGACACGATGAGGATCCTCAAGAAACAGAAATTGTCGTACTTCCTAAGTCATCTCCCAGGCTCTCCGGAGATACGGTACAGCCAGAGGTTTGGCTTTGGTGGAGGCATCAAAAGTTCCACTCGGTCCCCTCCAGGTGGGTCCATTGCATGTAGCATCACACAAGCCTGAAGTTTTTCTGTCCCGTTTCCTCTGTTGGTGAGGTGTGGGGACCTTCAGGAACCTAAATCGCATCTCAGGAGACGGATGAAATTCTAAGAATGCAAGCAGCCAGCCAGCCCTGGGCTTCTCGGCATTATCTGGGATAACACTGCCATAAACACAACAAGTAACATTTCCGTGTCAGACCAGAAGGCCGGTGAGGCTGAGGAGCAGGGTAAGAAAAGCATTCCCGGAATAAAATGCCACGCGCACTGCTGCTTTAGAAGCGTGTTCAACAGACACTTCCAGGGCCGTGGTTTAAACTTTTCTGGGGATGGAAGGATTGAAGTCAAATTCAAAAGCACCCAACAAGGCAGGTGCAAAATTCCCTTATCAAAATGTGACAAGAACCAGCTGGCTCCCAGGTTCTCTGTATTCTTAGTTATTAAGGAACGCGTAGAAGCAAGACATTAATCGCTACAAGACGTGGCAAGCCCAGGTGATTGACAAAAAACATCCCCAATCCCTGTTACTGATACCTCGCCCAAAACACGGTGTAAATTTACCGTTTCTTTTTTGTTACAAAAGATTTTTAAGGACACAGAAAAGTAAGGAAGTAAAGCTCTGTTAACTCTACAGTTTCCCATATTTGTTTTTAGATCTTTCTCATCTTTTTTAGGAATAAAGAGGCAACCGGGCTGTTTTCCGCCCTCATTCTTGTACCTCTCCCTTTCCAGAAATAACTATTTTCCTGAAATGAGTGTTTATCATTCCAGAAAAAAAAAAAGTAAGGATTAAACTTACTTACAGATGTATGTGTTCATAAATTATGTATTGTTTTGTATCTTTTTTGGCTGTTTTATATATAGGACTATACCATATATATCTTTCTATAATTTGCTTTTCATAGTTGCTGGGCTTCGGGGATTTATCCTATTGATTTATGTAGTTTGAGGTAATTTACTTGAACCAATGTGTGTTATTGATTGTGCTTTATGAATACGCCGTAATTTACGCCTTCATTTTCTGATGCTGTGTGTTTCAGTCACTTTGAACTTTTTTTTGCTATTGCAAACAAGACTTCCCTAAACATTTCTGTTTGTTTCCTTGAGCATATGTAACCAAGAGTAACCCAGCATGGTGCTTCTCAAGCCTGGCTGCCCATTAAAGAGTATTGTAAGTAATTTAAGAAAAACACTGTTGTCAGGTCCTATATCAAAGATTCTGAACTAATTGCTCCACAGTCTATAGTCATAAGAAAAAGAAGACCAAAAATGACCCAAGATATGGATTTGAAAATATCTGATAATGACATAAGATGACAGGAAGAAGTTTAAACAGGGCAGTGCCATAGAGCTAGGATCTTCAGGGAAGACTGTCCCAGGGAGGTGACACTGAAGCTGAGACTCAGGGACTGAGGTTGGCCATGAGGAGTGTCAGAGAAAGAGCGTCTTGCTAGAGGAGACAGCAGGAGGCAGCGGCTTACCATGTCTCAGAACAGGGAGAAAGTGTGTTTGCTCCTTCCCATCACATGTGCAAGGCTTAGGCAAGAACCCCAACGCATTTAAAGGTCAGAAATACAACAAACCATTAAAGACCATGTATTCTATATTCCTATTTTAACAAATATTCCAGAACAATGGCCAAATTTTAAAATACAGGTAGAGCTTTCAGTCTCTGACTGAAAGTCATCAAAATGGCAATGATAACTAAGTTTGATGATTACTGCATGTGTCTGGGGGCACTGCAGGTAGACCAAGGATGGTTGCATGAATAATAAAATAAACACAAATAATTCATGAATTATTTTGTATCTATTCCACCAAATTTGTTTCCTTGGCTTGGTTTCAATAAAATCATGAAGTTATCCTAATCAATCTCCACAAAATTTGTTTTACTGATAGCAGTGATCTAAAGAATTAAAAATAAAAAAAAATTTTACTTACAATATACACAATTTAAATATATTTTTGTTAAAAAAAAACAAAACACAAAACAAGTTAAAACATGTTTAAAAATTAGCATCTGTTTCATGTATTTTCCAAAAGGTTATTTTTTCTCTAAAATATGAATCACACTTAGTCAATATCAAAATATTTCCTTGAGGTTACTTAAGAGGAAATTTTAAAATGCGAACTTTAGGAATTTAAATAAATCTAATTAAATATTTTATAAATATGAAACTATTTACAATTTAAGCATTGGATACACATCTAGTTATTAATATAATTTTTATCACTTTTGATAGTCAAGCTAGTGCCATATTATTATTTAAATTATTGTTTAAAACATAGGTTCTTTTTCTGTTTATTTGCTTGTTTGTTTTGAGACAGTCTCACTCTGCTGCCCTGGGTAGAGTGCCGAGGCATCATAGCTCACAGCGACCTCAAAGTCTTGGGCTCATGAGTAGGGTACTGGCTCCATATACCAAGGGTGGCGGCTTCAAACCTGGCCCCGGCCAAACTGCAACAAAAAAAATAGCCAGGCGCTGTGGCAGGCGCCTGTAGTCCCAGCTACTCAGCAGGCAGAGACAGGAGAATCGCCTAAAGCCCAGGAGTTAGAGGCTGCTGTGAGCTGTGTGACGCCACAGCACTCTACGCAGGATGATAAAGTGAGACTCCGTCTCTACAAGAAAACAAAAATGGATAAATAAAAAAAATAAATTTCTGTTAAAAAATAAATAAATAAATAAAAGTCTTGGGCTCAAGTGATCCTTTTGCTTCCGCTTCCCCAGTAGCTGGGACTACGGGCACCTGCTCTAACGCCCAGCCAGTTTTTTTTTTTGTATTTTTAGCAGAGCTGGGGTCTCGCTCTTGGTCAGGCTGGTAAGACACAGGTTTTAGTATTGCTCAGGTGTGTTGAGGGCAGTGGATAAGGAAATGACAGCGGTTTAAAAGAGAGTTGCTTGCTCACAGATCCCCAAAACAGAGGGCTCAGTAAGCTATGGGGGCCCAGTGCATACACACATCCATGTACACACACACATATAAATTTAAGAGTAAGATGCATTGTTTACATTGCAAAATGTTCCTCAGGTGACCTCTGCACCTCCTGCTTATGCCGTGCAGCTCCGTATGGGACCCCACACCCACGTTTCTGTGGCCTCAGCTAGCAGCTGCTGAATGGCCACCGCAGACGGTCACCTTGCCCTGGTAGTCTGGCCTCTGTCACTCCGGTATTTCCCAGCATTGAGGACTTGGGCTTTTCCTTTTGTCATCAAGCCTTCCCTATCATTTTTCTTATGGTAAGAAAGAAAATAAAAGATACCTTGCATGCATATTTCCAAGAAAAGTTGATTTTAGAAGAAGTAGATCAAAAGGCCAAAGCTTAAAAAAAAAAAAAAAAATCAGAAAAAGGCCACACTTGTTTCTGAAAGAAAAGAATAATCCCATATGCTTTACATGAAATAAAGAAGTGTTGGGTATGAAAAAAGTTTTTCCAAAGAATATAATTTCCAAAGTCAATATAAAACAATTCACAGTAGGTTTTACCTGAATGAAGTATGTTGAAAACCCTAATGAAATGAAAAACAAAATAGAATTTCAAGCGGTTTGGTTATAATGTGAGTAAAATAAGCAGCATTGCCAGGGGACACAGATACATATGAAGCGAAAAAATTGGCCCAGGCACAAACCCTTTTCAGATGGTGGGTTTACGGCAGAACACCCGCGCTGGGCAGAAGCAGCATTTACAAACGTGACTCTGACCAAAACGCTTTTGCTCAGGACACCACGATACAGCTGAGGAACTTCCAAGTTGCTGGAAAATAAACTACTTGTGATATTTTCTATTACAACCAAGGTGTGCATAGGTCGCTGCTGCCTGTTAGCTGTGTTTCTTCATCATTTGAGCTCAATTTTGATATGGTCCAAGTTTGACGTGAACTTTTGGACATGGTGCCATTGATCACTCTGTGTAGCTCCAGACATGACATACCAGGTTGTATTGAGGAAAGCCTTAGAAAACGAAATGTGGACTGGTGCCAGTCCGCCAGCTGAACCACAGAGAAGGCTTCTGAAATGGCCCAGGTTAGTTTTGTACTTGCGGCCGTATGTAAATCAAACACAGTAGCAGTTGGGAAGGGGATTGTATTTAGCTATTTGTTGAATCATTTTCTCAGAAACAGTTTGCACCGAAACTCTAAAAATGCGCCACTGGAACACTGTGTGCCCCCAGGTCTCCTTACTGGACTTGCGGTCCGGTGCCATAGCACAGTGATCAATGGATCTGGCTACACTTAGTGACAAAGAGATTTCTACTAATGTTGGGGTATGGTGTCGGGCTCCCTGCACCCAGCTGACCCATTTCCTTTACTCAGTGGGTCTGGAATCAGAAGGGAAAGTGAGTAGAAACCAAAAGAAACCAGGAGTAGGGCAGGCAACAGTGAATAAAAAGCAAAAGTAAGTTTGCACAGGCTTTAGTATAATGAAGACAGGGTTTGTTTCAATAAAGAGGAAGCACAGTCGCTTCCCGAGAGGTGAGAGCCGGTCCCAGGAGTGACAAGAGACAGACACAACACAAAGGCAGTGCAGAGGGGTAAATATTCTCCTCTCTCTTTGAAGTCATTTGTGTGACTCTCACTGGTCTCTCTGTGTCTCTGGGCACTGTTGTCCTTATTTGTCACCGATCACCTAGGTCGCCTCAGACCCTGTTCTCTTCCTTTTTAGATAAGAATTGCTGAGTGTTGAGCTGTTGGTTTTACCAACAGTGGGGTATTGTGGTGTGCAGTGCTCACCTTTATGTCCAATTATGGACACTGGCCTGTGTGCAGGACATGCTTGGTCAGCTGAGTCATGTGCTCCCATAATGTTGCCAGGGCCCCTCCCGACTTCATTACTTAGCAGGCCAGGCTTCCCTCCCACCCCTCACTCCCTTGTAGCCCCTTTCTCTGTCCCTTCTCAATTAATTTTTTGGAAAAAAATAGACATGTTAATTAATGTAAAAGAAAAAAAAATTCTTCCATATTCCAGCAGCCAAAAGTGAATATAGACTGAGCGTTTTGGGTTGACATTAACCTATTTCAAGAACTTTGAACTCTCTACAAAGTTGCACACATGTAATTTCAAAAGGAGTAAAATAACTTGTTTTGCCTCTCTGAAATCCATTTCCTAAAATGAAAGTGAAACATCTCCAAAAGTGTAGATTTGAAGACTGAATGGCAAAAAAACAAAAACAAAAACCAAACCCTTAGACTTTAAACTTTACGAAATGCACTCAATGCATTCAATTCATGCTCTGATTTAATGCCTACAATTGGAATAAAAGCTGCAAATAGACATTATTGTACTACACTGCAATGAAAAGAAACACTGTGATGTCAGAAAAGTAGAATTTTACAAATATCTCACAAATAGTTTAACTATAAAAAGCACTGTGCAAGCATCTATTCACACTTAGAATGCCTACATTTGTGAACAGCTGGTTTTCATTATGAAACTGAATAAAACTAAATGTCTGCCTGTTAAAGGTTTGAGGATGAATTCTGTTTACACATTGGAGCATGGAACATGAGACCTGACATTATCATCTTAGTAAATAAATAAATAAATAAATAAAACAAAAAGAACTTTCACATTTCTATGTCCTATTCAAAATCATGATGAATTACGAAATAAGACTACATAAAATGTAAGTTGAAAGTCTAATGAATTACATGTTAAAATGTATTAAATGTTTATTAAACATATTAAATATATTTATTTTAATTTTTAGTTTGAAATTGATAACAGAACTCTACATGTTTCTATAATAGTCTTTTAATAACAAATCTGTAGAAACAGAGAAAATTTGATTACAGTTTTGGCAGTGGTTTTTCTTATACTCAATTCATCTCATTTGTTTATTTCCACTCTGTTGTCCCTGTAGTCTGGTCCCAATGTGATCCCTGCTCTCCATGGTGAGTTCCTCCTGGTTAGAGACTCAGAGTACATTACTCATCAGCTTCTTCTCTCATTGTTTAATCTTCAGTCAACAACCTAACAAATATTTGTTTGGTGCCCTACTATCTATTCTGCTCTGTTGCTAGTGCAACAGTTGCAAAAATAAGTAAGACAATGTCTGCCTTGGAGGGAACTCAGGCTCCAGTTGGAAACAAACTATTCAGTAAATGTTAGAATTCAATCTATCAGCTGTCTTAGTACTACAATGGGGAAAAGTAGTTCTGAGTTACAAGACCTACAGAACTAGAAGTTATTTGCAACGTAGAAGGTAATATAACAGCTTATAAAATTCATCCCCTAGAGAAAAATTATTCTTGTCTGCAGTGTGTGATTTGCAGAAACATCTGGCGCAAGGGGAAAGCGTCACATTTTGCATTCAAGGCGGCTATGATTCAAGTCCCTGAAGCTTATTAGTGAATCAGCATAAAAGCTGATTCACCTGAGCCCTGTCCAAGCCCTTTCCCATGGCTGTGCCAGGGAGTAAGCTTTCCCCAGGAGACACAACTGAAACATATTCCCAAACAAACAAGCCTCTGTCTGCTCCGACATCTGACTCTATTTCTGGCTTTGTTATCACACTTGGAATCCAAAGTATTACACAGCTAAACTGGGTGCATTCAGCTTGACACAGGTACGGCAATGAATGGCGCTTAGATTTTCCCACACACTTAAACTTTTCTTTAGGTTAATTGCCTCTTAAGATACAGCTTGGCTGATACCCTAGCACTCAGAATGGCAGCTCTTTGCCAAGCTGTGTAGTTGCACTAGATTTAAAGGCATAGATGAAAACTAAAGATGGTGTGGAGAATTTTGAGGTTGAAATAGCAAATACAGAAAATAAATGTAAGCGTGCTTACATCCCAATGTAACACACATTCCATTTCTCATCATTAATTAACCCAGAAAAATAGAGTTGTTCTTTGGTCTCGTAACTGTCAGTTATTTGCTAACACTGTCCTTCTTTGACTGTGCTCATCCACATGACCCAGCTGAATTCTAACAAAATCCCATGTTATTCTGCCCTGGCCCCATTCTATAAAAGGCCCTGTGCGGCCCTGGAGGCAGGAAAGTAGCTAGAAAAGTTTTCCATTGGAGACAGAATGAAGAATGAATGAGATTCATCTAGTGAAAAAGATGTGGTGTGAAATGCAGACAATTCACAAAGATATGAAACATCGTGGTGTGTGTGTGTGTGTGTGTGTGTGTGTGTGTGTGTACCACTTGCTTGGCTGGCTGAGGTAGCTGAAATAGCAGAGAAAGCAGATTCTGGGTCTTCCTGGGAGCTCAGGCTTGACCCAGAAGCTTGGGGGCCATTCACTATTCAAGGGAAGGTTTGCCTCATAGTTATCAAGGGTGGATTTTAAAATACTTTCCTGGTCAGCACATCAATTGATTCAGAGTCAGTAGTACAGTAAACACCTACTTCTCTATATGCTGACCAGGTTCCTGTTGAAGATGGTGACTGAGCCATGCGCACCTGCTTCCCCAAATCCCTTGACAGTAGAGAGAAGAAGGACCAGAATGAATCCCCCACCCCCCTGAGGGGGGCAGGAAAATGGCAGGGGCAGAGGTCCCAACCTGTCCCCTTTGGAAAAAGCTGCAGCGGTTGGAAAAGCTGCAATTTTAGGCCTAAGAAAGGCTTCAAAATTGGTGCTAGCAAAAGTGGTTCATGAGTAATGTGACCCAGAAATGCAGGGACGAGAAGACTGTCCAGGGAACAGTTATGTCCCCAACATCACCCTTGTGAGGGGTAACTGTAGTCCAGCTTCCTCTTCCTTTTAGACATAATTTTTTAGAACACATTTAGGTTCACAGTAAAATTGAGCAGAAGGAACAGAGAGTTACTAGGTTCCCTCTAGTTACTAGGTTCCCTCTACCCCGCCACACACAGCCTCCCCCTCCACGTCTCCAGCAGATGACACATTCCTTACAATCGTGAACTTCCATCCCCCCGCTGTGATCACCCGGAGTCCACAGTCCACACTGGGACTCACTCCCTCAGGCTGCCGAGCATTTTGTGGGTTTGAACAGAAGTGTGATGATGTAGATCTACTGCCACAACATCGTGAGGAGTATTTTCACTGTCCTGAAGTTCTCTGCCCCTTCCCAACCCCTGGCCCAGCCCAGTTTGCAACTACAGATGCTCTTTGACAGGAAGGCATTAGAGAAATCTGAGAGATGCTATTCCTAGCCTGACTCACTTCTGCACAGCTGAGATCACAGGAAGAGAAGCCTTCCCTGCAGGTTCCATGGGAGCCAGAAGCCAGGATATTCCCACTCCCTTTCAAATATCCCGGCCACTCAGACCTCACCAGCGACCCCCAGGGAGTATGGAAGGAAATAAGGACAGAACCGCCATCTTCCCCCCTCACCCCCCACCTGCTGCATCACAGCCACAGGGCCACTAATAATATGTGGCTTTTGTGGTCATTTCTATTCACTTATTAGGGTGGCACAAGAATTTCAACAAGAGCCTGGAAACTAGGTGTGGGGCTGTCCCTACAGTGAGAGCAGATATTGTATTTTCCCTTTAAATTAATCCCTCTGAAGGAAGACATTCCCTGGTAGGTGGAGTTGGCAAAATGAGGCCGAAGTTGCCATCCTCAGCTTTCTTTTACTATTTGTGTTTGTTCCCTGGAGAAGGGGACAGCCCAGCACTCCTCCAGGCCCAGAGGAGAGGGTGAGAGGCTTTGGCAGTCCAGTCCCCTCAGAGGATCCAGCCCACCAGGGGAAGAGCAGGACCCAGGGCCCAGACCAAGGCCACTCCCTGGAAAGGGTCCCACTCCTCAGGAGAGGGTGGTGACACAGACCAGGAGAGTGTTCCAGGTGCAGCCCCAGGAGATGAGCCTCAGTCACCTGCACCAGTCAAAGGGAAACACGCGATGACACTGACAAACACGCACCTCTGGGGCAGCGGAGACCTGTCTGTGTGCTGCATCTGCTCCTGATCCAGCCCCATCTTCCGAAGGGCCCCCGTCAGAGAGGAGAGCCCGCGACTCACCTGCCATGCTCTTCTCTCCACAAGGGGACACACGGCTCCATTGCCAGCTCCGAGCAGTCTTGGGTCATCCACTGGAAGGGACTTGTGGTTTAAAAGCTGCCTTCCGCCATTTCGATCTGTGATGACATTCCACGTGCTGAGCTTTTTTCTGTTTTCAGGTTTAAATATTCCTTTTCTTCCTTGGGTGTGACTCCCCAAGAGCACTGCACAAATCTCGCCTGAAGACACCTTTTGCTTTCAAAGCACCAGGTGGGCTCAAATCTGGGAATCTCCCCCTTCTTTGGAGGAAATGAGTTAGAAAATGATGCTTCAGCTGAATCTGTTGCTTAAAATGCTTTGACCAGGAGGTGAAAGATCAAAAAAAAGATTATTCTGAAATGTGAAATGAAAGGAAACGAAGTCCAGGTTCTGTGTGGGCAACGTCAGCCTTTATTCCACGTGGGTGCAAGTGGGCTGAGCTCCAGCAGGAAGTCAGCCAGTGGGTTCCTGTGGATGGGGATTTTAAAGGGTCAGAAGGGTGGGGATCGGCATGGTCCCTCTTTCCCGGGTGGGACAGTCTATGTGTTCATTTCTTCCTGGGCGAGTCAGTTCTGTTTGGGCAGGTCCTTCCATTTGATTCTATCTACCCCAAATGGACAAGTGAAGAAAGGCCAGGCTCTCATTTTGTAGCATCGAGAAATTAACTAGCTTTGTTCAGGGGTGGCCATTTATTTTTTATTGAGAATAAAAAATGAGTAATGCAATTGTGCCGGAGCCCTTCAGTCCACAACAAGGTCTTGTGGCTTATTTTCACACCGTGTTTCAGGGAGACCTGAGGGCCCCCTCTCTCGGCACTCACACCCCATCAGCCGAGGCCTGAGCTGCACCCTGGGGTACAAATCTGGTCATGAGGGGAGGGGGGCGGGAGTTGGATTCGCCCCTTTGCACAAGTCACTAGTGAGCTTGGTTTGGGGAGATTCTGACCTCCTCTCCAGCTTCTCTGAAGGGAACCAGTCTCCTGCTCACAAACTTGGCTTTGTTTGTCAATGAATAATTCACTTTTCATCCTGCAGTTCATGTAGGAAACAAAAACAGCCCTGACTTGGGTGAACTCCTCCAGCCCTGTCTGCACGTCCCCACCTACCACTTCTCTCCACAATGGACCAGGGAAAATGGCCCTGGGACTGGCAGACCCAACAGCCTTGGGTTGTCCACTAAAAAGATCTGGTGGTTTAGAAGATACTTTCCTCCGTTTTGATCTGTCAGGACGTTCCATGCAGACAGGTCTTTTTTGTTTCTGCATTTAAATATTCATTTTCTCTCTGTGGTGTGACTCCTGGGGAGCCACTTTGCACAAATCCTGCCTTAAGACACCTTTTGTTTTCAAAGCACCAGGCACACAGCTATTAGTTTTAATGTCTGTTTGTAAAAGTCAGCCCTAAAATTTAAAATTCAATGGAATCTCTCCACATGGTGAGATCACAGTGGTGAGCAGCTCTTTCATAAATACCAGGGAATAATAGAATCTTCGCTTCTTTTTTGAGGCTGCTGCAGCCGCTGCTACTGCCTTGGTTACAGCCAATTGGCTTCTCAATGAGCTCTTAATTTGAATGGGCTGTTTACAGGAGGTTTCCCAGGTGGCATGTGCACTAACCTCGGGAGAGTGGGACTCAGTGGATTACTTCTGTACTTTATGGGACTAGCTCCAGGCTATTCAGGGCAGCAGTGCAAGTGACATGGGCTTATGTTGATGTGGATAAGCTCCTGGATACCCAGGCACCTCAAGCTGAGGCGGATTAGTCAGTTCTGGAGATAGACGCCCTCACCTCCAGGCACAGAAAGGGCCTGCCCAGAAGGATGGCCTGTCCACTTGCAGGTCATGTGTACACCTGTCTGGGTCTGGGGCTGCAGGCCTGGGGCCCAAACCCAGGAGGTGAAGAGCTTCCATTTCGGGGCCTCCTGGAGTGCTGGTGCTCCCATTGCCCCTCTCCGCTGCTTACCTGCTGAGGGCTTCTGGGAAGGAGGTCACAAGATGGCCTCCCTTTGCCAAATGGGAGAGAGATTGCAAAGCTAAACCCAGAAACAGTGACAGGGTGGGCAGGCTGCCCATGACAAACCAGAGGGGAAGGAGAGCCAGGAGCCAGGGGCCAGCAGGTGGCTGGAGGCTAGAAGAACACAGCGTGAGCAGCTGCTGCAGAGCAGAGAAACACAAGAGAAAAGGTGAAACGCCTGGGAATTGTCTGCAAATGCTCCGACACTTTCCCCACAGAAGGCAGAGTCTAACCCTCCCCTCCATGAACATGGGCCATCCTGAGCGTCTTCTTGCTTGTGGTGGATAAAAGGCAACAGAAGAGGCCCAGGAGCCTTACGGCTTACTGTCTCCTGGGCTCTCTGGGACCACATGCCCTCAGAGCCCTGAGCCCCCACGGAGGAGTCGGCCACCTGGAAGACACCCTGCTGGACAGACTCCGAACTTGGGTTCCCAGGCCCCAGGCACACAGTCAACAAACCTTCAGAGGATTCCGACCCCCAGATTCAAGAGGATGCAGCCTAGAAAAGGAGGCAGAGGAGAGCAGAAACAAATCCTTCCTGTGGGACAATTTTCTGGGAAACATCTAGCTCTGTTGTTTAAACAAACAGCACCGACTGGTGGAGTGCCCAGTTCAGCAGTCACGGTAGCCCCCTGGAGGGGTTACAGTTCAATAAGCAAAGGGAGGTGGGGGATGTTCTGGAAGGAAGGACCTGACTCTGTGGGGAAATTGGCTCTGGAGGGTATTTTGATGTCTTCTCATGGCTGACAGTAGAAGACCTGGGAAAACAATTATGCTAACATTTCTTGTTTTTTTTTTTTTTTTAGCACTTTATATGGGATATAAACAAGAGAGTAACATTGAAAGACACCTAAGCTCCCAGAACCTGGAACTGGCAGTCTCCCTTTGTTTTTGTTTTGGGTGAAGTTTCTTTCCCTTTTCCCAAATTCTTGTCACCTGGGCTCTGTCACACACTGGTGCATAAACTTGACTACATCTGTAGGATCTGATGGGAAAGTCTGGTGCCCGCCGGGTCTCAAGGTGAGGCCAGAGCAGGACTCTCACCTGCGGGTCCCAGAAAAGACAGTTTCTTTATTTTATTTTACTTTATTTTATTTTTTTAATTTATTTATTTTTATTGTTAAATCATAGCTGTGCACGTTAGTGCAATCGAGGGGTACAATGCGCAGGATTCATATACAATCTGAAATATTTTCTTACCTTTACTGTCTTCTCTGTAGTTAAACCACAAAGAAAGAAACTGAGGAAATTTCAGTCTATTTGGGGAACAGAGGGAAGACGTTGGAGCCAGTCCATGGGGTACAGGCATGTTCCCTTTCCTTTTCCCAAGAGCTCACCTGGGGGTTTTCCGGAACAAACGTTCAGCCCGCAGGCCTCCCCCTCACCCACCCCCATGCCCCATGCTGCACTCAGGGGGCTTCTGACTTCAGACAGGAAAGGCAGCGAGCTGGAGGGAGAGCAGGGAAGGGGAGAGGAGAGCCTGTCAGCTGCATTTATCAATTTAGCTTGCATTTGGGTAAGAATATGTACATTAATGGCCCATCTGCTGAGAAAAGGCACCAGAGACACTCAGGGACTCTAAGTGATGAGAGGGACTCACATTCCCACTTCCTTCCAGCTGCAGGGAAGGGGGCCTGCTTCTAAGAGAAAAATCACTGACCTCTGTGGGCTGCCCAGTGAGCCAGCTCTCCAGGAGCTGAGGATGGGAGTCCTGAAGCACACACTGCACCTGTGCCTGCCCTAGCGCCCGAGTGCCCTGACTGAGTGGCTTCCTCTCCTGCTGCAGCTCCTTCTCCAACCTTCATGCCAAGAACATCATCTTTTTTCTTCCTTTCTCAGAGAAAAGTTGCCAAGTCTCCTTCTAGACGTTAAGCCTTTCACACCTTCACATTGCCGAGGTCCCTCCACTCCATCTGGACAAACTCAAGGCCGTCGAATTCCTCGGTCTGGTTCTCCGGAGATGCTCAGCAGTTCTCAACACTCGAGGACATGGTCTCCTTGTCAGGCTTCTGTGAAACTCCCTGCCCTTGACTTTCCTCGCCTGTCTGCCTGCCCAGATCCACGTGTTCCTTGCTGGTTTCTGTTCTTCATCCAGACCACAACATATGGGCACCCCCAAAGCTTTGTCTCTGACTGACCTTAGGCCCTTCCCTTAAACTCCTCCGCTTTGCCCCACCAGAGCTGTAATTAGCACCTGGAGCTAGAAAGTCATCCACTTCTCACCACCAGGCCTGGGATGTCATCACCCAGGCACAGCCAACTGTAAAGCCACTTTCATTTGACAAGTGATTTCGGGGTCACCCTGAAGGTAACACGTCTCCTGTATAACCTGTGAGCACCCAAACACAAATGCATCCCCACTAGCGCCGTCACCCTCCCTCCCCCTCCACCTGCCGCTGGTCAGACCTCCAGATCTGGAACATTTCTGGTTTTTCCTGCCTCCCCCCCCAGGTCCCTCTCCCCATTGTTTTCCTTCCCACTGCTGTCTCCTTGCTGTAAACCATCACCACCCCACATCTGTGCTATTGCTACTGCAGTTTAAATTATTCCCCTGCCCCTGCCCACCTTTTTTGCAGGATAAATCTTACTATAACTCTCAGCCTTTATGCAGAAGACCTCATGAAGAACTTCTGGATGTAGCGGATTTGCTGGCAAAGATGTTGCTGGTGGTGAACAGCATCTTCAGGGAAGAGAAGGTAGTGGGCAAACCTTCTGGACTCCCACAAGGAAGGTAATAGGCATGAGAGTGGTCACAGGACCTTGAACTTGCCCGTAGGGCAGTGTCAGCCCTCACACCACACTGAACCTTTTTCTACTCAGATCCTACCTCTTCTTTTCAACCCCAGTCAGCTGTCCTTTCTCATGGGGTCTTTACCTGTTACTTCAGTCCCTTCTCTCAAATCCTTTATTTCCTTGAAGCCACTAAATATTACCACGCATGGACATTTGATTATTCCTCTTGAGTATATCTTTTAGCAGTCACAGAGGAAAAAATTTTCTCTGCTGTGTTCTACAAAAATTTTAAGGTGAGACAGTCAAATTACAAGTGATTGGAGGATAAGAATCATGTTTCACGATGCCTTTGTGGTCCCACTATCCTGGTAAAAACACACGCACCCAACAGGCGATTAAAAATGTTTATCTCAAAGTTATTTATGGAACAATTGTTTTGGTCCAGATACTAGTCTAGGAAATAAAATAAAATGAACAAATTAAGCGAGATTCCTGCCTCCATGGGGCTGTTTATGCAGCGGGATGGAGAAAACACAAGCGAAACAGCAGAAATAGATAATAATATGTTGCCAAATAACATGTTATTTTGTGTATTTTAATGTGTATTTGTGAAATAATGCAAAACAAGGAAAGAATAAGCACAAAAGAAGTTAATTCCATGGTACGTGAGAAATTGACAAATGCGGTAGAGAAGTGTGAAGCTGGGTGGGGAGAGAGGACCAGGCCACAGAGAGACATCTGTGTGTCACCCACAGGTGATCTCTAAAGCCAGAAGTAGACGGGTCATCGGAGGAGTGGGTCATAGGACCGGAGTCTGAGCACGGGCGTCTCACCTCTGAGAAGACCTGGAGGTGAATAACCAACCAGCCAATGAGTGTACAAAGCAGCAATGCATGGGATAAACAGAACCCACAAGCACATACATCGAAAAGCACTAGGCGAATATTCACACACCAAATACACCAAGAGTGAGCGAGCCAGGGAGTGAAACAGCAGTCAATTAAAACTCGTCTGTGTGTTCGATAGACAGCGTCACATTTAATCATGCAATAAAGGAACAGCAATCCATCACGAAAAGAAACAGTCGTGGCTTTACCTGAAAGGCAGGGAGGGCCCCAACACCTCACGAAGAGAAATACCACCTGCCCTTCAAAAAAAGAAAGAAAAGAAAATCACCCAATGCTCAGCTAACTACCTGGAGAAGCAAGGGAGATGAACGCGTTTCACTGAACTTTGTTTTCTTAGCAGAATCTACTTGCCTCTTCAAGGACCTCTAAATGTCATTCCTCACCTCAGACAGATCTTTAAATTCTCAGCCCTGCTGCTGCCTGAGCCTTTCCTGTGATCGAGTCCCCAGTCGTACACACCTGCTAAATCCAACACCTCTTCCCCGAGCTTCTCTCCTTTCTTTGGCCCCAGTAAAGGGTGGCCAAGCTCTAGGACTATACCATTTAGAGCAGCCCTGCTTCACTTCTGTATGAGTGGTAAAGAAGCACCTGCTTACATTAGTAATTTCAACATTTTCTGTAAACGGCCAGATGGTAAATACTTTGAGTTTTGCAGGCCACACGGTCTCTGTCACAACTACGGGACTCTGCTCGTGTAGCATGAAAGCGCCATCAACGTAGCACCAGCACAGCAGTGTCCTGATAAAACTGTATTTACCAAAGCCGGCCACAGGCCAGGTGTGACTCTGGTTCTGTCATTTCCTGACCCCGTCACCAGAGACTGTAGACCAATCTTTTGATCACCAGGCCCCTATTCATCCTCCAGGAGCAATTCTGACGCCATAAGGACTCTTTGATGTAGTGAGGACCCCACAAGGGGGGAAGCAAAACGAGCTGCTGCTGTTCACGTGGGTGTCTCTTGATTAAGAGTCGTGTTTCAGCGGCCGACAGATATCCAGGCCATGCCCCACATCACCAATCATCAAGGAGATGCAAATTAAAGCCCACGTGAGATGCCACCTTGCCCCGTTCTGAATGCCCATGATTAAACAGTCAAGAAGTAATAGATGTTGATGTGAGTGCCGTGAAAGGGACCACTGTACACGGCCAGTGGGAACGTAAATCAGTGGAAAACAGCATGGAGCTTCCTCAGAGGACTAAAAGTAGACCCGCTGTTTGATCCAGTAATTCCGCTACTGGCTATCTACCTAAAGGAAAAGCAGCCGTTATTTTAAAAAGACACCTGCTCTCACATGTTTATCACAACATGAATCACAATTGCAAAGATAGGGAACCATCCTGTGTGTGTCCGTCAACTACAGAGCAGACAGAAAATGTGACCCACACTTAAAAATACACACACATGGAACACTGCTCAGACCGAGAAAAGAGCAAAATAACGTCTCTCATAGCAACTGGGATGAAACGGAGGTTGTTATCCTAAACGAAGTATCTCGGGGATGGGAAAACAAACATTGCATGTTCTTAGCTATGGACCCCGCTAAGCGATGGGTCTACCTGGCCACACAAAGAGGGTAAATGACCCAAGAAACCCCCAGGGGAGACAGTGAGGGAGGGGAGATAAGAAACCCGGTATTACCCCCTGATTACCATGAACACTCTTCAAGGAACAGACTAAAACCTCTGTCTTCACCACTGTATAATCCATCCGTGAACTTAAACACTCTTGTCCCCCCTACAGCTATTGACATGACAATAAAATAAAAAGTAATTAGGTATTTTTAAAAAGAGTAGCCATATTTAAATGTTAAATAAATTAGCTGCCCTGGGATAAGTGTGTGGCACCAGTGTTTCCCTCAGGTACCCGGTGTTCCTCTGAGAATGTTATAAAACAGGCCTGTCAAACGCGGAAATGGGAAATTACGTTACTTGTTATGTAATACCAGAACCTCATGTTCAATGACATGGGTATATCTGTCCCATAAAATATATTTTCTGAAAAGGTTTGGAGGAAAAAAGAAGAAATGAGAATTTGAATTTGATCTCCTCTTTGCTTTTGTCATTAAGTTTCTAAGTAAAATCCCGACTCCTCAGAAGTGCCCTGCATTTAATTCAGTCACAGTTTAAAGAAATCCCCTCTTTAAAAGTAGCTCTGGAGAATCTCACGTATTTTTTTCGACGTCTCTTTCAAGATGAAGATTCAAAGAAAGATTTTCTGCCTGTGGTAGTTTTGATCGAAAGAATCCATTAGCAAAGCTGAAATGTGTAAATTACACAGAAGGCTCTAAGGGGTAACTTAAATTCCCAGGGCAAGATACTTTCTCCCGGAAGGTTAATGGAGAGAGAGAGAGTGCTTGTTTCAACAAAGGGTTGAAAATAATACCCTGAAAATCACTTTTGTGATCAAAAGAGGGATTGCGTTTAATTGCAGATGTGTATTATGATACGAAGGGCTGGAAAACAGTTTTACTTTTCCTTGGTGAACATAGAATTAAAATGCAGCTCTGAGTATATCCAGCCATTCACTCCTAACTCACGGGCTTCAACTCAGGATGAATCTGGCAACAATCATTTTCATAATGCCTGTGGGGTGTTTTATTAATATTTTATAATAAAGTTATCATGATCTTATACAAACTCCACTCTATAATGTGTGAAAATAAAATGGAATCAGGGAGTCACAAATAAAATAAATGCAATGTTTAAATTTAAAACACCATTTCGGACTGCAGTTTTCCTTCCTTTTCTCCATTAAAAGATATTTTAACCCAACCTTTACCAGGTCTATAGACATTATTATCCTGAAATCTCTACTACCCTTATTATGTCTTACTACTTATCAATGGTCTCTATGGGTCCTAGCTAAATATTTTTTCCTAGAGAACATAATATAAAGCTATTTTTATCCCATACCTCCTATCGGAGCGATTCAACTAATTTACAAAATTTAATATTTGTATGTAATAAAGTTCTGCCTATTGTTAGAAAATTAACTTATGAAACCTACAAGGTTATTTCTACAGTCTGTGGAGAGATAATTGATTCAAATATTTTTAATTGGACCTCCACTACTTCTAAGAGGCTGAGCTGGATCCATCAGAGGGCAAAAAAGAAAGGAAAGTAGGTTCTACTTATCAGCTAGAGTGTGTAGCGTGTTCATATATATGCACCTCATTTAATGCCCAAGACTTTGAGGTAGACGCTTAGTGTTCCATTTTACAGAGCAGAACAGCTGGGTCTCAGAAAGACTAACTTCCCCATAGTCACACTTTTTATAAGTGGAAGCTTGAGCACCTCTTTTCTCTGATTTCAAATGATGGGGAGTAAATTAGTTTTTAAAAAGTTAATTAAAAAATAAGTTTGAAATGACTAAGCCTCAAGAAATAAGGTCTTCAAGATTTGAAAAAAAGAACACACACAAGCAAGAAATCCTTAGACAGTTGTAGCCATTTGGCCAAAACAGACTCCTTTTCAAGCATTGGCCTGTAAGTCTCAAGGTGAATCATGCACAAACCAATGGTCCTCTCTCTTCTGACTTAGGGTGGGGGCCTCCCCCACCGCCTCAGGCTGAGTCAGAAGGAAAGGTGGGCAATGGACTTCTCAGCCTGAGTTGCTAGAATATTCTGACTTGCTGACTGTTGGTGTCCCCACCCCCCGATCTGGCACTGAGGAGGTGGTGACCTTGGAAATAATGTAATATTTTCCAACTCAATGATTGCAGCTTTACAGAAAAGACAGTGGTCGTTACTCCTCTTCTAATCATTATGGGATTTATTAACCTTGACTTCAGACTTAAAGCAGAGGTTTCATTCTTTTCCTTCAGAATTGCTTAGGCTCTCGTAGAAGAAGGCAGCCAGAGATGGATGGTGCCGCCTTTGGTCTTACCCAAAGGAGAGGTGTGCTACGCCCAGCACACTCACATATGCCGGGCAGGACCTCCCTGCAGGACCTCTGAGTCTCTCAGCAGCCCCGTCACCATCCTAGTTTATGGATGGGAAGCTGAGGCCAGGAGAGTTTGCACAACCCCTGCTAGGTCACCTAACTAGGAAGTCACAGATCAGGATTTGACCTTGAGTCCTGAGAACGTATTTCTTCTCCTTAAAGTAACCCTCCCTTATCCTTTTCTCCAGGACAAAATTAATGACATGTCAGATTCAGGTTTGGGAGAAGACACTGGGCCTGCTGGACCTGGTTTTTCTCCTTTAGGTCTGCAGAAAGCAGCAATTGCTCTGTGCTCGGTGGAGGCCCAAGTTGTTCCAGCACAAGGACACCTGAGCAGCTGAGCTCACATCAGTCAGCAGAGCACAGGTATTCTCCACCAAACCTTGTGTGGGTCATGAGAGAGGCACCTAACCTCATCCTCACAGTCCCTGGAACCTGCCTAGTTCATTCCCCATGAGACGGAGGCAAGATAAGTTATTCATTAGGACTCTTAAATCCCCAAATGTGGGTGTCTGTAATTTATGTGATGGGGCTGTGGGTCTCCTCCCCTTTGATGACTGCTGACAGGTTTCATTCCCCTCAAACAGGCAAAAATCCAGAAAACAACTCCTGAAACACTGGCTTTAAATTTCTAACTTGTGTATCTATTCCTTTTATATTTTACTGGCTAGCACTTTTCTTTTCCAAGTAAGATTCACTTTTTGGTGTTGTTGTTTTGTTCCAGATTAGATTAAAACTGGGGAGAATTCTTTTCTTTTTTTTTTTTTTTTTTTTTTTTTTTTTTTTGCAGTTTTTGGCCAGGGCTGGGTTTGAACCCACCACCTCCTGTATAGGGGGCCAGCGCCCTACTCCTTGAGCTACAGGCACCACCAGAGAATTCAATTGTCGAAAGGTGTTTCAGAATTCATTTCAGGGAGAGTGCTTTTTAAAAAATTATTTCTAAATCTTAATATGTGAGTAGCGCCAGGCTACTTATTAGAAGAAAATGGTTCACCCTTCCTTCCCTCTCTCTCCTATCTCTCTCTTTATGACTCCTACCTAAGATGACTTCAATAGGAAGTGTGTAAATGGGAAAAAGCCCCAATCTGTAGCATTTGCCCATTTCTATGGTGTATGTTCTCCCACTGTGGCTGATTCCAAGTTAACTTGACATCGCTGAGCGTGGATTTGAGAAGAGGCAGTCACAGTCAGCCTGCAGAAGCTAGGGCAAGGTGGCAGACCCTTTCTTATGATAATTAAGAGCTAAACAATGTCTTAGTAACACCAGTCCCATTAACCTAGAAAATTATTTTCTTTCTAGAAAGCTCTGTGTGATTTCACTGTCATGAACCCAACCTACAGCATGGGGGACAAACCACTACTTTGATGTACAACAAATTGAAATACGTTTTCTCTTTTCCATCCTTCAGAGACTCTTTGCAACAATGAATTCATAAGTCTTGGTTTTATGGACTTCAACTTAAATTCCTCTCTTGAGGTTGTCTCTTCTGATCAGCGAGAGATGCTTTATCTCTTTTTACAGTCAAAAGCCCCCTGAGAGGACCATTACGCTATAACATGATTTAATATCTTTGGGATTTCTTTTTGCCTCCTTCTGTAATTCATGAGGTTGGAGACTTTGAGGAAAGTTCTCCAGGCATTGCACAAGCTTGAGAAAAACCATTTCCTATGCATGACTCTTCCCACATTGTGCAGTGTTCTTTGCAATCAAGAGGCATCACTGCTGTTTGAGGAGTTTGATAATATCACATTTTTAGGCTAAATTTTTTCCTCATCAGAGGCAATAATCAGTTGTGTGTGTATGTGTGTATGTGTGTATACTTAGGAAATCTGGGTTATGTCTCTGGTTTTAACACTAACTGAGTGTGTGGTCTTGAGCAAGTTGCCAAAGTCCTCTGGGTGTCAGTTATGATATCTGAAGAGGAAAGGAGATGGGAAAGATATTAATACTGACGGCTAACTTTTTTTTTTTTTTGTAGTTTTTGGCTGGGGCCAGGTTTGAACCCACCACCTCCAGTATATGGGGCTGATGCCCTACTCCTTTGAGCCACAGGCGCCACCCAGTGATGGATAACATTTTTTGAAGACTTAGCATGTGTCTACGGACTCATTTGATCACTATAACCCCAAAAGAACATACTACTAATGAGCCCCATTTTTACATGGGGAAACAGAGACTTACAGTGTAACTAACATGCTTTAGGCCACCCAGTAGTAATCAGCAGAGGTGGAATTTGAAACTAGACCATCTTGACCCAAAACAGGTGTCTTCAACCATTGCTCTCTCTGCCTTCCCATGTAGATAAGCACAGAGATCCCATCTATGTCTCAAACTTTCTTGCATTGGGCTGCTTCCGCACATTGATAACATGCAAAACATTAGTATTTGTACACACAAAGAAATGAAACTTGGAATGTGTGATTTTTAAGTGAATATGGTGGACATTTGAAGTTAGGAAACATTATGTAGCAACATTTTGCATTCAAGTCTTTCTATTTGGGAAATAAAAATATCATGAGATGCTAGGTCTATTCAAAGCATCTCTTTTGGGGAGATATTTCCTTATTTATCCCTTACCTTGTACAGATTCCCGCTGTTACACACCAGTTGCTCCAGCCACCGTGTGGGTTATGCATAAAACCATTTAAAGCTCACAACTCTCATTGTGCAAAGAAAAATAAACATTTCAAGTTGCTCTAAATCACGGAGTCCCCCCCCCCTTCAACCTCTATAACACCAGCCATGTAAAAGTTTAAATGTATTTTTTAACATCTAAAAAATAAATAAATAAATATACTAAAGAATGAGTTTACCTCATGGAATGGACAGCAGGTCACAGACTTCTATTCTGTCTCCTGATTTTCTCGCTGACTTGCTGTATGACCTTGCAAAGGTCATCTACTTCATGGATCTCAGCTTTATAGACACAAAGTAACTGGCCTCTGAAACATATCCCAGCTTTAAATTTGTCTCCATTCTGTGGTTTAGTTTCTCTGTAAGGTAGCCTATTCTCACTTGAAGATAGATTGTCAAAGTGTAACAATAATATGACTTATGACATTTTTCTAAGATTTTTGGCAAAACTCCTTCACAATGTAGATACGGCACATCCAGGTTTGGGATGCCCAATCCCTATTCTTGCTTTATCCTATACTTCAGGAGACAACGAAGGACAGAGTAGGAAATTTCTGGGAAAAAACCCATGAAGGGCTGATAATCCAATGGAATCTTTGCTGAATGCTCTTCATCTTATACAGTGAAACAGTAGAGAATCCAGTCACAGAAACCATGATTTTTATTGTTTGCTAACCTAACATACTCTGCAAACTAATTTCTCTTGGTAATCCTCTAAAGTATGTCATATAATCTACATAAATAGTACCTATGTGAAGACCTTAATGCACATTTCACATCAACATTTTCACGTCCCTCTACAGGATGATTATTCAACTGCTTGTCAGAGACAAAGCAGTATGGATGACAAATAGGAACAAAAAAAAAACTTTTGATGAATGACAAAATTAAGAAAGAAACAGATTTAGGGTAATAGAGTTGTAAAGTAGAATTCTGCATCCAGAGATAAATGTCTCTATTAAAAACAACATGAAAAATATTAGTATCATTGTTATTATTTAAGTCAACTAGGAGTGATCATACATTATGGGAGTGAATGATGTGTGACAAAAAGGAAATTGCTCAGAAATTGTATGCATTGACCCCAAACATAGGTCAGCTAGATGTGACATGTAGAATGTGTGATATGGATGATGGCTTATCAGGTTCTGTGTACCACTCTTGGTGTTTGAGTTCTGTTGAGACAGATTTTTAGGAATCTCCCTAGGAACAAGAGTACCCATGACCCTATACTTCAGAGGAAGTCTTCAGGTAATAACACAGAGTGCAGTTGCTAATAAAGGCATGTAGATGTAGGAAAGATCAATACAACCATGCCATCACTGATTACTGTGCTGTCACTTTTTGCACAAAATCACATTATAAACTTTTTCACAGTAATTAAAACTGAGAAACCATATCCAAATGTATGAGTTTTCTATGAAACAGGATGCTGGAACTGTGAATGTTCTCAATTGCTTAAAAAATTTACCTGATTTTATAGATGAGAAAAAAAAACATTGAAATTTGTGATCTCATCCAGATGGTGAAATAGGAGATTTCAATATTCATCCCCTCACAGAAATATCAACTTGAACAATCTTCCACACATGAAAATACCTTAACAAGAACAAGGCATCCAGGTAAGAGATTGCAGCACATGGGTGCAGAACAGAAATTTTTTAAAAGATGCACTGAATAGGGTAGGAAAGACAGTTTCTCTCACCGAAGTCTTCAAAGCACAAAGAGAAACGCCCTTTGCATGGAGGAAGGATAATAGACTGAGTACCCAAGTTCACAATAGATTCCAGTGTCATGCCCTCTCTGGTGAAGTTGGGCACCAGGCCAGCCCCCATAGCACTAGGAATCAGGCTGGATTTCATAGCACCAAAAACCAGGTCAACCCACCTAAAGACTCCAGCACCAAGCCCACTGCAGATGCTGAGAGCCAGCCTTACCAAAGGACAGGTTGAATGGTGAAGGGCTCTCTCTGCTGAAGCCGTGTTATAAACACAAGAAGAGTTGCCTACTTTTACAATGTTGCAGATGCAAGGTCACGCGGATTACGAATACACAGGGAGCCATGGCACATACCACTAACAAAATAAAATAAAGCAGCAGCATCTGACCCTAAAGAAATAGAGATCTAGAAACAGCCTGACAAAGAATTCCAAATAATCAACTTAAACTCAATGAACTATAATACATCGGAAAGACAACTACACAAAAACCAGGAAAACAATAAATGAACAAAATTAGAAGTTCAACAAAGAGATGAATACCATAAATAAGAACCAAACAGAAATTCTGGAGCTAGAGAGCCCAAAAACTACACTGAAAAATCTATAAAATTTTCAGGAACAGATTAAGAAGAAACAGAAAGTTCAATAACTTCATACATGGGCCATTTCAAACTACACAGTCATGGAAACAAAGAGGAAAAAACAGAATTAAAAAGAGTGAACCAAGCCTGTGAGTCTTGTGGGACTTAGCACGTGAACCAACGTGGACCTAAAAGAGATGGAGATCTATGAAGTTACTGACAAAGAGCTCAGAAGGGTACCAAAGAAATTCAATGATTGTTAAGAATATGTAGTTAGAAAACTTTACAAAATGAAGAGGCAAAAGACGGCACTTTCACAGCTTCAACCCAGGCTTCTCCATCTCCACACCACCCTGGGCTATTTTCATTTTGCCTTCTGGGCAACCCTTGACTGATGTCCATTTAATTTCATGTCACCTATGCAAATGTGCACAGTTATTAAAAAGGCATAGGACTCACCTGATTTATCTCTGAACTCTGATTTCCTCTCATGTTGAGCTGTCATACCCCTAACAGCAGCTAAATGATTCTCATTTTCATTCCTACCTCACAATATTTACCTGGCAGACACTTCTTCCTCTTCGCAGGAAAAGGTGGTCACATAATCAATATTGCGGAGGAAGAAACCTTCTCTTGTTTCCAAGAATCAAGAATTTGGGAAGAAATTTTGAGAAGAGGAATAATTATTTGACTTCATTCAAACTAAATAAGTCTATAAATCAAAAGACATTAAGACTGTTCAAATAAAAGCCAAAAGTAGGGGGAAATACTCGCAATACCTACATCTAATCAAAACTTTATATCCAGAGCATATAAAGTAATTTATACAAATAAATCCATAAGAAAGTTATCCCCTTAGGAAACGGGCCAAGGACTTCAACAGACAATTAACAAAGAAGATATCTAAATGGACAAGTATATTAAAAAAAAAGTGTTCAACATCATCAGAGAAATACAAATGAAAACCACAGGATAGAGAGGCATCAGAATGGCTACACTTCAATGGCAAACAGTAAACTGTTGTGGTGAAAATACAGTAACTAAAACTCACACACACTGCTGATGGGGTGTGTACGGGCACAATCATTTTGGGAATCTGCTTGGCATTATGTAATAAAGCTGAATATGCCTTGTGATTCAGCAACTCTGCTTTCAGGGATAGAAATGTCTATCAAAAGACATATTGTGCATAAGAATGTTCTTAGAAATACTTCCCACAACAGGCGAAAGCTGGAAACAACCTAAATATTCATTAGCAATAGAATGAGTGAAAGCACAGAAGGATACTCATAAAGGGACAAATAAGATTTTTTAAAAAGTGCCACCTCAGATAAATACAACTTGGAAGAATCTCACAAATGTGAGGCTATGGAGAAGAAGCCACACAGAGAAGAACACACACTTCATGATTCTATCTACGCAAAGTTTAGAATAAGGCAGAACTATCTGATAGTGGTAAGAGTCAGGAGACTTAACAAAACAGAAAGCCAGAGACGGCTGTGGCCAGGATCCGCGTTAGGACTCAGTTTGCTCATCTGGGTGGGAGTTACCTTGGGACTGTTAACTCTGTGAAAAGTCATCCACCTGTTCATGGACCATTTGTACATTTTTCTGTATACATGTAACATTTTAACACAGAGCTCACTTGCTCTGAGATTTGATTGAAAGCTACTATGTTGCCTAGGCTGGTCTAAAAGAAAAAAAAAAGAAAAGTGCCTCAGAGAGGCTACTCTGATATTTGGAAACCAGGATAATCTCTGCCTTCCACCAGGGGTATCTGAGATTGTCAGAAATACTAAGAAGCTAAATTCGGGGATGCTGGAATGTTCCAAGGTGTGGGAAACTGACTCTGAAAATGATCTTCAGCACTGAAGATGAAAAGAGAGGATGGCTCAGCGACACAGGACTAAAGCAAAGAGAGAGAGGTCTGACGTGCCAGTCTCACCACAGAGTCACTGACGGGATGGGTGCCAGGAAAATCAGCTTTGTCTTCAGTTCACAGGGACTGGCCCGAGGACAGAAACACGTGTGACACAAATCCCTATCTTTTTAGATCCTAAAGGAATTTTCTGCATGTAATGAATGAGTCCCACAGCGTTGGTTAGTCACCTGGGTTTCGAGTGTCATACCCTGTGCCAGATATGATAGAGCCACAAGCAGCATTCGAAGCTCAAAACACATGAACACAATCACGACACAAAGAAAACATGTCAACACCTTTACGGGCATCATTTCATGGGGCACATTTCCTCTGAGAATCTGTGAAACAATTTCCTTGGGATGCCAGGAAGATAATTCACCCTCATTTCCCATCCATTTTTCACATTTCTTGTTGAAGACCTTCAGCTTTTGGGAACAGAAGGCCTGTTTTTCCCCTGTGCTCGCTCTCATTTTACCCTTTGGTTTGTTATGTTTGCTTTTGGGGCTTTCTGGGGAGGACCAAATTGTCCGAAATCGATTGATGCTTCCTTTTCTTCATTGTATATGTCCCCACAAAAGCCACAGCACATAATATGTCTCCAAATAATCCACTTCCATCATTGCAGCCCATGTGGCCACACTGATGTGAGGAGACTCAGCCTCTTCTGAAGGCCAAGTAGCAGGTGGCAGAAAAGAATTCTGGGTTTGGTGGCAGTGTCATGGGACACCTGAGGGGGCTTCTGCTATCTCTGTCATATCCCTGTATTTTGATGTGGGCAGTTGGCCGTTATTTGACTGCAATGCACAGCACCTCCTCTGTATGGAAATTCTGGGTCCTTCACAACTACAAGAAGTACTTTGAGTTATTCTGCCAACATCACACAAACTCTTCTGTAATTTGACCTAAAGACCTCAGCTCCCAGGTACTGACATTCTTGAGTTTGACAATTACAATAATCTAGTACAGTCTATTAGCTCCTTAGGGAACAGGCTTACTCCCTAAGGAATAAGGGCCTCTGAAATCCCATTCCTGGTCTAAGGCCCTTTCGGTTGATTGTTCCTTCCAGCTGTCTAATGGAAAGTCATTCAAAGCGGCCATGGATGGAATCAGAGGCCCTCTGAAATGGTACACAGTCTGACTCTACAGCAGCCAAAGAGCCAGCCTCTGCAGACTGAGGCCTAACAACATGTCCACATGGACCCTGGCCACAGTTTTCACGGGATAGTTCGCTAATTCAATAACTTATGTATTATGGAAGACTGTAATTTCACACTTTTCCCAGCCACTATAAACTTAACTCAGACATCTCCACTCTTCCCTGTAGATCAACCCTCTCAAATACATACAAGCTCTTGCAGATTTCGGTTGGCTACAGTAGACCCACACCACTTCCCCCATTGCCCTCCAACCTGAAGCTTTGGCCTGCCTCTCACTCTAGTTATATTTAGTTCCTATGGTGTGAAGAGCTTTTGCAACGTGATTGCCCACCTGCCTCTTCGTTGGCCTAATTTTCAACTTATAGTGAGTCCTTCCAACCCCACCACAGACTTTACAGTTTACTGAAACTTTCACTGAACATTGGGTGAGCAATATATTTAATTGCACTTCCCTCACACTTCCATACATACACTTAGATATATACCTAATGTTAAGACAGAGCATTAACTTACTAGTGAAAGGAAAGCAATAAATTAACACACGGCACTATCTCCGTTCTCTGATTACTCTGATGACCCTTGAGATCGTGCTGTGGGACTCCTGGCCTCTCCATGTGTTTGACTCGATGGAATATCAGGTTGGCTCAGTCAATAGGCCCTCTTTCCAGCTGGCTGTCTTTTCCATACATATCATATTATTGTCCTTTCAGAATGGCTTCTCATGGATTTTTTCAACAATCATTTTATTAGTACAGAAGAATCCCCACTAGTATTTACACAGTGAAAAAAAGCTGTTATTACCCCCCAAATGTGATATATAATTATCCTTCATACAGCAAAGGACAAGATGAAAATCTCTTCATGTTATAACTCATACTAATTTTACTAGTATTTTATTAGAGCATTATAATCAAGACATTAAGTTATAAATCCACGTGGTATGTTTAGAAATTAAATTATAAAATAATACAAATACTTTTAAGGTGTGATGGGCCAACAGGTTAAATTTTTGTCATTAATTGGGATTCAGATTTCTAACAAGGTGAACAGTTTGGGTGAATCTGTGTGTAAGGAAGGAATAAAGGGGGAGGAAGAGAAGATGTGTGCAAATAAATTATTTCACAGAAAGATTTTTTTAAATCAAAGAAGATAATTAAATTTTTAAATGGATTAATGTTCTAACCTGTTGGCACACGGTATAGAAAGCACTTAAATGACAAGGGTGGTACTTTTGAGCAAACAGCAGCTTTACAAATAGTAATACTTGTTTATAATAGATTAAAGTAACAGTATGTTAAGATTGAACAGTTTTAAGTTAAAGAGCTGAAAATGAATGTAGAACTCACTACTCATTTGCACAGTTCAGCTCCCACCCCTCCACCCCCGCCCCCTGCTTATTAAGAAATCAAACAAGTACGTTATTTGGATATCACCTGAATGACTCTGCTAATGGCAGAAATAGAAGTGTTTTGGCTGATTGGTTGGTTGGTTGGTTGGTTGGTTGACTTTAGCTATTGAACCGTGACAAATGTCTTGGTGATTCTGCGGATTCCACTACAAATCAGCATAGTTAGTGTCAGCACCTGAAAGGGGTCACCACCCAGAGGGTCTCATCCCCTTGCTCTGCATTCCCAGACAAAGCCCACCGGACACTGATCTGCACTGTTCTCTGCTTTCCTGACTGTTTTCATCAGAGCCAAATGATTTAAAATCCTTTTCTGGTTGCTCAATTAAAACTGTGGCCATATCCAGACCAGTATGTCATATAAACCCAGATATGGCACTGTCCTCTGAGCTCAATCAAGCAAAACCAAGAGAACAAAAGAAGAAGAAGAAGCAAGAAAGAAAATATCTCAGTGTCCCTGGCCATGAACTAAATTTATATGGGAGACAGTAATGCCAAATAAAATGGTAAAAATGACAAGAAAGTCATGTTTCTTACCCACAGCCCAAATTCTAAATCCAGCCTTTCCTTGGGTTCTCAAGGTCAAGTATTTTCTCCAAATTCTGCTGCAGAGTTTGAGGAGGATCAAGTCCTCGGATGTGTTTGAGGAGCTAACATCCTAAGACCGGCATACTTCGCAGCTGTGCTTGGATGAAACCCATCTCTGCTCTTCCTGCTCCCTTCTGGAGGGACAAATCACATGTCCCCATGGTCTTCTGCAGTCTGTGCCTCAGCACACTGGGTCAAGGGAAGATTTCCTATTTGCAGGAGGCTGCAAGGGTCTACCAGAAGGACAGTGCATGAACTAAATGTTTTCTAAAAGGTGTTAGTACCTGGGCAGCACCTGTGGCTCAAAGGAGTAGGGCACCAGCCCCATATGCCAGAGGTGGTGGGTTCAAACTCATCCCCAGCCAAAAACTGCAAAAAAAAAAAAAAAAAGTTTTAGTACCATCTAATGAAGCATTTGTATTTCCTCCCCTTCTTCAAGATGATAAAAATCTGTAATACATTTTGAGAAGGATTAACCTACTTCTTATTTCACCCTTCAGAAATGAAAAGAGCTAAGTTAAGTATGGCATTCAAACCAGAATCTTCTGCTTGGAGAAGTGTCAGGTGCTTCCAGGAGCCGAGTCCTGCCGAGACCAGGAGAGCCAGCCAGGGGCCCAGGGAGGGGCGGGGGCGCTCATCGTGTCTGCAGGAATCCCAGGTGGAAGGTACTGTCAGGAAAACATTTAACGTTTTATTTTTCATGCCAATAATGAGTCCTTATAGCAATCGTAGCATCCGTGGAAGCTGAGGCCATTGTGGTCTGTTCATAAGATGAGTACCAGGGGATAATCAGTCTCTGGGTTATTAAGAAAATGGAGAAAGTCTTGCAAGCACAAGAGACTGCTTGAAAAACTAAAAGATGCGTCTGCGTTTTCCCGGGTTTTATGGAGCCCTATAGTCAATTTACAAAAGCACTGATACGCACTTAGGAGTTGCTTGACCTGGAGGATGGATTTGGAGAAAGCCATCCCTAGGCTGCCTTTGTGGTGGCAGCATCAAGTTCCCCTCACCCCTAGCTGGTACAGTGTGTGCACCGAGGCTGGACAGTGGGGCCTGCCACTCTGGGGCTTCAGCCTGCACAGCCAGTGACTGTGCTGAAAGGATTGGTAATTATTACACAATGAGAAGTATTTGTGTGCTTAAATCCATGTAAACATAGAAAAGGTGCAATAAAAACCTGGTATGAAAGATTAAAAGTGGCCAGGGCATGGTGGCTCACTCCTGTAATCCTAGCACTCTGGGAGGCCAAGGTGGGAGGACCACCAAAGCTCAGGAGTTTGAGACCAGCCAGAGTAAGAGCAAGACCCCATCTCTACTAAAAATAGAAAAACTAGCCAGGTGTTGTAGTTCCAGCTACTCGGGAGGCTGAGGCAGGAGGATTGCTTGAACCCAGGAGTTTGAGGTTGCTGTGAGCTAGGCTGACACTAAGTACTATAGTCTAGCCTGGGCCACAAGTGAGTCTGCCTCAAAAAAAAAAAAAAAGAAAGGAAAGTCAGAGAGAGAGGAGAGGAGAGGAGAGGAGAAGAGAAAAAAGAAAAGAAAAGAAAGAATAAAAAAATGTGCATCCGTTCAGGGCACTTGTCGTGAGTGGAGACTGCAGGACTGCAAGTTGCTCTGGTGAGCCTGGGAGTTGAGTGATGAGTGAGGGTGAAGGCCTTGGACACTACACTTCTACACAACTGCTAGAACACACATTATGTTTGTTTACACCAGCGTTCCCACAAACACATAAGCAACACCTTGAACTATGATGGATATCCTTAGGCAAAAGAAATTTTTCAGCTCTGTTATAATTTTATGGGACCCAATCGTAATGCCACCTGCCTTTGGCGGAAACATCCTTCCTTGGCTCACGACTGTATAAGCTTTTATTTTATTTTTAGTCCACACCAAGACTTTTTCAACCTCACTGCATGTTATCTTGCAAAGCAACAGAGTTCCTTTTGTTCCTTAGCAATATCCAGCTCTTGCAATGTTAGGAAAACATACACTATCTCTGAAAAGCCACATGTAGGGAGACATATTATAGCCAAGAGAACAGGACCAGATGAACTGGCATTCCAAGGACAGACGTGTTCTGCAGTTTGTTCTAGAACTCGCCTGACATCCCAGCTTTTGTTTCTGTACTTTACAGCACTTATCACACCTGAACTTCTCCTTTCACAAGTCTAAGTTAGGTCAAGTTCAGCCACTTTAAAAATGCTGACCCACCAAGAGACACTGAGTAAGATAAAAAAGATTATTACCTGTGTGTTTAAGCTTTAATCCAGACATTCTAGCGTCAAAGTGGACTAAATCCAGTTTACATAACTATTTAGCCTGAGTAAAAGGAGGAAGTGCTGATGTGCTACAACATGCATGAACCTTGAGGACATTTTGCTAAGTGACTAATCCAGGGACAGAGGATAAGTACTATATAAAACCATTTATAGGAGATACCTAGCGTAGTCAAATTATAAAGGCAGAAAGCAGAAAGGTGGCCGCTAGAGGCTGGGAGAAGGAGAGATGGGGAGTTTTTGTTTAATGAGTACAGGGTTTCAGTTTTGCACCTGAAGATGGGTGGTGGTGATGGTTGCATGATAGGGTGAATTACTTAATGCTATGGAACTCTGCACTTGCGAAGGGTTCATGCTGTGTGTACTTTGAAGTAATAGACATTGAGAATGAATGAATCATGAATCTAACGACCATGAACAAAATTAAAAATCAAACAGACTTTGGGGAAAAACTTTTCATATGGTCTTGGTTGGGCAGAGGAAACACGTGGGACAATGAGTTTTCTGACCTCGCCATCACCTGGATACCCCAAATTCCACCTCCTTAAGCAACATGACCTCACCACCCAGTGTGGTGTCTGGTGCACATCAGAGCCCAGTAAAAGTTTTTACACCATTAAAACTGGTTAAATCAGAGTAACACAGGAATCAAAAAGGCCTCATAAATATAAAACACTGCTCACTCAATTCATCACTAAGCCATCTGCAGCTCATTGAATAGCAGGTTAGATATTTTTGAGATGTTGACTGCTTCTCGTGCTCAGTAGATTCTGTTGACATTTACTCACTTACTATATTTCTACAAGAATACCTGGTAATCAGCCTCTATCTACTGCCCTCTCTACAAAAAGGCATTTCAAAACAACACACACAGACCCTGCGAGGTGGGTATTACTGCTTACACTTACAGACAGGGATGTCAGGGCTATGGCTCCAGCAACTCCACCAGGCTGCATTGGTGGGTCAGGGTCAATTTCTAGCCCAGATGGAAATGGTTTGCATCACCTCATCAGACCATGTATGGAAATTCCAGGAGCTGATTATGATCATGAAATACCTCACTCCCTCCTTGCTTTCTTGAGTATCTTACCCTGACTAGGAGCATGTCTGTGTATAACACAAAGAATTCTACAATTCACAGTTTTTAAACAGCTTTCTCTCTTTATAGGAATCATAAACTTAAGATTTTCTTCTCCTGGTTTAATGGAGAACCATCAACTCAGTATCACTTTGAAAGAAAGGACTTCAGCTCATGAAGCCTTAGTCTTGGAAGGTGGGTGGAGAGTTCAGGGGAGTTCTACCATGATGGGGAGATTGGTACGTAATAATGGAAATCACTTTCAAAGACTGAGCCTCTTTCAATCTATACTCTGTTTTATCTTCTGGGAACCTTTTGGAGCATTTATCTTGTGGGTCTCATGACGTTTCTGGTAAGCTGAAGCCTTGGAGGGAAGAAATCTGGAGCTGACAGCAAGCGGGCAGGTGTGGGGAGAGTAGCAGTGAGTTCTCTTGAGGGTCCCGCTCAGAGGCTCCTGGTACACTTGAAGCTCCTGCCATTGATCAGCAGCTTCCCAATCATATCTTACCTCACAGATAAAATTAGCAGACCTTCCTACGTTCATGTGCTCGTCATCTTGCGCCCATTCATGAACAGTAACTAGGGAGCTCTGTCCCTCATGCATCAATTGTTCACCACTGTTTTTACACCCTTCACTGTTGGGTCTCACCCTTTTTGCTGCTTTTTGACATCTGTGTCATGATGTAGTCTATTAGAGTAACAGTATCCAGAGGCGATGGTGGGAACTCTAAATGTGAAACTTCAGTGCAAACAAAACAAATTAAAATTAAAAAAAAAAAAAAACATTAGGGCACCTTACAGGGATGGTACAGGTAACATAACTTATAGCACATAAAAATGTAAATCAGAAAGTTAATTAATTGACAGCAAGAAATAAATATTGAAATACTTTATTTGTGTTCACTGGATTTGTGGCTTGCAGGGATAGTGTTTTCCACCCTTGTCTGATGGGGGTTATGTGGTGAAACCAGACTTTCTATCCATCAGGTAATGTGAAGTGTCACATAGACATCACAAGGAAGCAGGCTGTTGTGAATGGAATGAGCCTTTGATTTGACTCTTGGTTTGATGGTTACTGGTATGTAGGATGCTACGGATTTATTCACATTGATTTGATAACCCAAGACTTTGCTGAATTTATTTATCAATTCTAGGAGTCTTTTGGTGGAGTCTTTGGAATTTCCATCAGCAAAAAGTGAAAACGTGACGTCCTCTTTCCTGATTTGGATGCTTTTTTTACCTTCTCGTACCTGATTTCTCTGGCCAAGCCGTCCAGCACTATGTTGAATAGAAGTGGTGACAGTGAGCGCCCTTGTTTTTTTCTAGTTGTTAGTGGGGATGCTTTTAACTTTCCCCATTCTGCATAATGTTGGCTGTGGGCTTGTCTTACATGGTTTTTATAACCTCCGTATCTATGCCTAGACTGTTGAGGGTTTTTATCATAAAAGGATGCTGAATTTTGTTAAACACTTTTTCTGCATCTATTGAGATGATGGCAGGCTCTTTGTTTTTCTTGTGTGTGTGGGTTTTACTCTTTTTTTATTGTTTATTTAATCATAACTGTGTACATTAATACATTTATGGGGTACAATGTGCTGATTTGATATACAATGTGGAAGGCTTACGTTTAACTGATTATCATAGCCATCTCCTCACTTTCTTATTTGTTGTAGTAAGACCTTTATACTCTATTCTTAATAGTTTTGAAATGTGTCATTTCAATAACGTATCATTATGCACAGTAGGTGAGGTCCCTCCTAAAAAGAAAATAATATATGTTCTTTGTTTTTGTTTGTGTAGAAGCCCTCATGGCCTCAAGGAGGTCAAGTACAGGAGACCCTCATTCACCACCTTTCCAAATCCCATTAAGAGTTTGGCACCCCAAAAAGGCACATTATTTTCCTTTGTACCAGCCAATTAGCTCTTATGTTATTTTTTCCATGGACTAAATCCTAATTTTTAATGCATGTATAGTAAAATATTAAATATACATTTACTCATGCTGTGACTTTAGGCCTTTTTTTTCTTGGAGAAGTGACACAAAATAATAAATAATTCATTCCATTGAGGAGTTAGCTATAAACATACCACTAAATTTTCTGATTTTTAAGTTCAACAACATTTGAATATTTGATGATAATGAATTATTAAAGGTGTCTTGGTCAGGAAAATGTCAGTGAATCTTCCCTGAATTGGTGTTATTTCTGTTCCAAATAGGATTGTTCAAAAAAACAGCTGAAAGAGCAGTGAACGTTAGAAAAAACAGCATTTAACTTCATTCATGTTAAATATCTTTTAAAGTTCAAGCGATTGATTTATAAGAATAAAATAATCATAGAAAGTGGAAAAGGAACTTAGATATGTATAGAGGAACCAAGGGGAAACTTGGTTTCTACAACTTGCTACTGAAGGTTAGGACTAATACAAAATGTGTCACCATTACCACAGGCTGGAACGCTCACATGGCATCAAAGGGGGCTGCAAATTTACTTCCCAAAAGATCTTAAAGAGTAACCACCGTCAACCTGACTCAACCTGTCAAAGATCATTATGTCCTAGGAACATTCTGTCCAGCTCATGGATTCAGTGTGCAGATTCCACAAGCATGGGGCACGATGCCTGCCCGGGGAGCTCTGTGTCTCTCTGAGAGAAGCATCTGTAGCCACAGACAATCAGTGAGAGTTCACCTGAGTGTTGCACGGATGAGGGCTGGACAGCAGAAGGGACCTGATGGACTGTTTGGAACTGCATGCAAGCATTTGGCGAGATCAGTAAGCACAGGCCATATGTGGGAGAGCGTCTGCAAAGAGTTAACGATAAGCATGTGAATAATTAAGCCAATAGAAAAATGGGGCCATAATTAATTCTAAGAATAACAAAAATGTAGTTTAAGATAAAAAATGGAGTCAAAACCCCATGATTGCATTAATGTACACAGCTATAATTTAATAAAAAAAAGTTACATTGTGCAATTGCCAAGTTCCTAAAACCCAGTGTTTAAGGAACAAACATATTTTAAGTGGTGGGTGTGGAGCAGCATAAAAAAAATAATGGAGTCCAAGTACACCATTTGACCCATTAGCAAAAACATTACCTAGTGTTATCTAACCGGTTGGTGTAGCCAACATTTGACGTAGGCCACTATGGAAAAAACAGCGGAAGATGGAAGAAAGTGGGGCTGGAGGGAGTGGAAGAGAGCTGAACCTTCAAACTGAAAAAATGAAACTCAACATGTGCTGTCTAACACTGCCAAACTAATAAATAACAGCACCGTTATATAATTTGGAAATGGAAAGGCAAATATTAGAAAAACCAAAAGCTTGAAAGTGGCGTCCTCTGGGGGGATGAGTTGAGGAGGGAAGGAAAGGAGGGCAGGTGCAGCTGTGGCTGAGACGCTGCCATGGTCTGCCATGCATCTCCTTGGCCCCCTCTGTCCTGCACATGCCGGCCACTTGCTTCTGCAAGTCTTTATGACCCTCCTGCTGCCGGGCTCACATGCACTGGGGCAGAGGTGCTGCAGGGGACCCTGCTTCCCAGCCACCCTCAGATAAAAGCTGGATGGGAACTTCAAGGTCACCAGCCAGCAGGCTCGTCCCTGGAACACAGCAGCTCTGAGCGTGTCCTGCACCGTCATCTCCTGGATGCCTGGTGCCTCCCCGCTCATCAAGCCTCCGTGGACCGATCTTCTCCTTCCTGCCCTTTCCACCTCCCCTCCCCACCACTGCCTCCAAAGGAACCATTTGCACTCTGTGCCAGGTTTCAGGGTCTGCTTCTGAGGAAGTCCAGGCTAAGACCAGCCGTTTCTCAGTAGGATGCCTTCACTCTGTGGGTATATCACCTGCATTAAAATGAAGTTTAGTTTTGCAACAGTGTAAGAGTGATTACCTTCTGAAATTATGCCATGCTGTATCTATTACAACATTAATTATTAGTTTATTTATAACCCAAGTGGATTTGGAATAGATTCATATCATTATAAGTTCAATTAATAAGTCAAGGATGATAATTTACTATTGGAATTAAAAATAATCCCATAATACATATCACCTGGCAGGGCTGCCTTCTGAATAATAATTTAGAAGAAATAGACTCCTCTTTCTTCCCAGCATATCAAACTAGCAATTCTGGGCAGTTGGTTGGGTCAGACAGTAAGTTTCCCTGTGATTTTTCCATTTTCACAATTGCTCCTCTGCGAGGGCTGACATTCACTTGTTTGCTAATTTGTTTTTTTCCTGCGCAGAGTTCTGGGGTCAACTAAGTTTGACAGCAATATTGACTTCCCTGCTTGTATGAGTGGGAGTTTTACTGAGCTCTGGGAGTTTCACCCAGAGCCAAACAACTATTAGTTAGTTAAGATTCATTACCCTCCATGACTCCCATCTCTCTACCTAACGGCACTGTGATTACTTTCTAAACACTCTTAAGGTTGATAGTTCAATATTTTTAATTTTTCACTAGTTCCCATATGAAGACTAATTCCTGAATTATCATCTGACCATCAGATCCCTACTAATTCCAGCCAGCCAAGGATTTCACTGGCCAGAATGTGGTGACCAGGCCAAACTTAAAGCTCACCTATCTGTTAAGTTTGTTGCTGAGAGGGCTGACCAGCTAGGTAGTTGGAGGACACGGCTGCTCTCCAAACTAGCACAAAGCTACGTATCAATAGCAATAAGAGCTCACCCATCAGATCATTATCGCTTATTGACTTCACTCATGCTGGAGTTTAACAAGTGTTGACCAGCCTTGACAACAGCTTCACTGCCAGAATGTGGGAGAAGTGACAGCAGCTCCCTCCCAACCACTGCACCAAGAATGCACAAAGCAGCTTCAACTTGTGAGGCTAGTGCCCCAGGGGCTACAGGTCAGCAGGAGCTAAATTCCATGAAAAATTCCTGGGAGGAAGAAAAAAAAGGCATATTTTAAAATAATAAATGTTGAAGAAAAAAAGCCAGCAGAAATCTACAGGCCTAATGCGTAAGCACATGATGTAAGGTCAGCAAGTGACGAAGAGAAGCGTTCCCAGAAGAAAACGAGCAGTCTGGTACGGAAGGAAGTGTGGGTGCTGCGGCTTTCACAGAGGGAAGCTCAGACCATCCCACACCTGGTGTGGAGAGCCCAAGGTAGGAAACGAGCTTGCAGGTCTTGTCTTGTGAATGTGAGAATGGGAGAGAAGCAGCAGACAAATGCTGTCCCGAGCCTGAGAACAGAAACACGGGGGAGCTCCAGGATGGCACACTGGTGTGCTCTGAATCTGCAGCCTGTATCCCTGGGTTGTGGACTGATACTGGTCTGTGGCCTGTTAGAACCGGGCTGCATGGCAGGAGGTGGGTGGTGGCCGAGCAGGTATAGCTTCATCTGTGTTACAGCCACTCCCTAAGTGGCTAGTTACTTTACCCCCTAAGCACCGCCTCCTGTCACATCAGAGGTGGCATTAGATTCTACAAGAGTGTGAACCCTACTGTGAGCTGCATATGCAAAGGATCTGGGTCATTCTCCTGATGAGACCAGTTCCTGGTGCCAAAAAGGTTGGGGACAACTGTTTTAAAGGCACTCTAGAACAGGGCTACCAATACGTGGTTTTATTGAATGTTGCTAATTAATGCAAGGTGGTTAGGAATCAGTCCTAACAGGGATGTCAGAGGCCTGACGTATCTTAATTTCCTGGAGGAAATCAAATAAAGCCTCATATTCTGTCTTTGTTGATAACGTTGAGAAATGAGCCCTGGCTGATGGCAGGATAGACGGCCTTGAACTTGTAGAACAAACAGGCGTATAGGAGGAGCTTGATTAATCGAAGGTGACCTTTCAAGGGGCAGTTAATGGTGCAGAAAGTAATTATGATGAACAACTTGGGCTTGGGAGGTGGGACTGCAGTCAACAGCTGGGTGGCAGGTTACTTAACCTCCCTCGCCAGGCCTTCATTTCCTGATCTGTCTATAAATGGTCATGATAATGATGCTGGTGCCCTGGGTTGGGGCAAAACAAGACAGAGGGTTTACTCAGGCCAAGGACACTCACAATGTGAGGACCCACCAAGGTCATCTGCAAGGTCTGTGTCCTTGTGGAGCTTGAAGAGGATGGGCGCACTGGTCTTGCCATTTCATTTCTTTTTCTGGGACAGATCTAGAACTGGGGCAGCTTAGCCTCCGACAGTTCTAGCCTAGCATGGCCTCCGGGATGCAGGGTTCACTTTTCAAAGGCACGGCTCCCTCTCTGCTGAGTATTTTGATGGCATTTTCTTTTCTTTATGAAGATGAGTTCACAGCTCAATTTCTAAAAATATTTTTACTGCAGTAAAATTTACTATCGTAACCATTTTTTAACATATAATTCTGTAGTATTCAGTATATTCATGTTGTCATGAAACAGATCACCAGAAAGGGTTCATCCCTCCCCAGTCCCCCAAACCAACGTTCCACTTTCTGTCCCCGTGAATGTGAGTGAGTGCTCCAGGAACTCCATACGCATGGATTCAGGCAGTGTCTGTTCTTTTTTGCCTGGCTTATCTCTTTTTTCTTTTCTGCCACACACTGGAGGAATAAAAATCGTCTTGGGCCACACAGCAAATACACAAACACTAACAAAAGCCGATGAGTTAAAAAATAAAATAAAATAAAAACAGGTCCGGGCTCCCTTTTCATAATATCCAACACCACAGATAACTTTGCGAGTCCTCAAATAACCAGCATGCAGCCTGCAAACCCTACGTTGGACACCCCTGCCAGCATAAAGCCCTCAAGGTTAAACCACCCTGCGGCATTTGACCTGAGTTTCTTCTTTCTTAAGGTTGAACGATGTTCCACTGTACGTGACACCACATCCCCTTTATGTGTTTGTCTATCAGTAGACACCTGGGTTACTTCCATGCGTGGCCTTTGTGAACAATGCCACAGTGAATGTGGGTCTGTAAATACCTGTTTCCAGTTGCTTCAGGGATTGCGGGATTGTGCGGTAATTCTATCTTTAAGTTTTAAAGACATCACCACACTGTACACACCACATTGCGTTTACCCACTGTTTATTCATTGATCAACACTTGGACTTGCTCTTGGAAAAGCTCTAAGCTTTTATATCTGTTTTTATTTTATGTGTAAAACAGGTGTGGTATCTGCAGACATGATTTGCAGTTACATGTCCTAAGCATAAAACTCTGTGCCCAGCCTGCCAGCAAACCAGCATCTTACATGTCTTGGGAGCAGAAAAGAAGGGGAAGAGATCAGCCTGGGAAGTTTCATAAAATGCCGTTTTTATTTTCCCTATTTCTCAAACAGTGCTCAGGACATGATAGTCCTGGAGTTGCTCACTAAAGGGTCCCATCATAGAATTTTCCTCTGGGACAGTCTCTGCCTTTAGCAGCTGTGCAGATGGGGAGAGAGGCACCAGTGAAATCCTCAGGGCGCAGAGAACATCCTCGTTCTGCCTCTGAAAGCCTGAGCTTACGGTCTTCCCTTTGGGACACACAAAATTGGCAGAAGGTGCTGGACTGACCCTTGCTTTGCTCTTAACCATCATTACAGAAGCATGAGGCCACCTCCACCCGTGCAAAGATACAAGAGGACCCCCTTCCAGAGCTGGAAATTCAGACTGGCCAGCTGCAGGTGGATACTGTCCCACGTTGGATCTGTCCTGTTTAACTAATCACTATCTTCACGTTCTTCTTCCCACGCCTGTCAAAGAGTAATGACAGACTGGGACGCCCCACCAGAGAGATTCCCAGTCCCAGGTGCAGAGAAATCCCCTGTGTAGAGCTTCCTGGCAGGACCCCAGGGTCCGGGGCAGCCCTGGACTTCTCCCTGTAGCTTTTCCCACCCAAAGTAGGTACCACCACACTGGAAGAGGCACCATCACGCTGGTCCCCACTTGGAGTGAGCAAGAAGCAGGAGAGCCGTGGTCCAGATCCCCTTCACCAGTGCACCCAACTCAAAGCATGAGAGTGAGCCACGGGCAGGAGCCACAGAGAAAAAGAAGGACGAAAAGTGACACTAACTGGGACCCAACGCTGGATGCAGCCAGGAATCACACCAGCAGGTGGCCTGGCCCCTTGTTACCTCCTCTGCCTCCACTTCCTGATCTGTGAAATGGGCATAAAATTCCGTGTTAAGTACTAAACACTGCCTGACACAGGAGAAAGGCTCAAACTGTGTTTGCAGTTACTCTACCTGAGCCCACAGTGGCAGCTTCAGCAGCACCGTCCCTGTGCCTTTCTCTCCTCCCCGCGGGGACTGACGCAGGAGCCCCCCAACCTCTCCTCCACCAAAACCAGTTCTCCCCCAAATGGCATGTTGGTCCTTTCTACCGAATATGAGTTTGTCACAGGAAGCATTTGAGTTTTAAAGGCTGTCAGTGTCTGTGAACCATGTCGCTATAAGACCTCAAGTGGGCATAAACCGAGTCATTGTAGAGGGGAAGAGATTGCTTCCCAGACGGTCTGAAAACTCGCGCTGTGAGTATGTGGACAGCCAGCCCCTCCCCTGCCCGGGACCAGGGCCAGCTGGGGGCAGAAACCAAGCTGTTGTCCCTGGCAGCCATTGTCTGTGCTAGGTCCACGTTGCTGGTCCTTGGAGGCCTGGAGACAAGCTGGGTCTCCGATGGGAAACTGTCAGTGCCCCAGAGCTGGAGTCCACGGAGGAGGCAATTTGCCCCCTTCTTAAAAAGAGCAGCGGGACTCAGTGTGTGCAGAACAGCTCACCAGTGGGGCAGGTTCCCTTTAACGAAGTCTGATATTTGTTTTTATTCAACGGCTTAATAATTAATCAGGGGAAGGAAAGCTGCATTTAAAGGAAGTGGGTGGAAAATCAATGCATAAATGGACATCACCACTGGTGAGAATAAAATCAGCCTCGGCAGCCGGAGCTGGAAGAAGCTGGGCTGCAAACATAGACCCGTCCAGCTGTCCCCTCCTGCATCCCCCAAAGTGCAGGGACTGGGAGGACCAAAAGGTCACAGCATCTTCCTGCTTATCACATGGATGGGGAAAGGCCCAGTCCACAAATTAAAAATAAATATTCAAAATTAAAAATTGGAAAACAGATGTGTTTGGGGTGAGCAGCAGTATGTCTGTCTTTTCAGAAATAAAAAGTAGTAAGACTGTGTCGGCACCCTTTCAGTTTCCCTGCTACTCTGTAAAGTGTTAACGGGAACAGGAAATGGCAGTGCGGAAGAAACGCACCCTCGTTAGAGATGTTCTTTCCAGCTACTTCTGGTGAGCACGTTTACGATGCATCAGACACCGCCCTCAAAATATTGACTTTATGTTTCAGTGAATATCAGGATTGATCATCCCTTGAGGTAAATATTGACCTCTGCATTGCCACAGTCAATATTTAATGTGCTTTTCACTTCGATAAATCTTGCTGTTCACCCAAATGTGAGTTCAGGGCTGCTACCACTAAACTAGCTACAAAGAAAAAACACTGCAGAGAGGAGAGCGGAACCCCACTGTGCACTTTCTGAGAAGGATCCCTGGCCAGCAGATGAGTCCCAGAGAAGTTGCTAAGTGAGTGAGGTTCATGCGTGGCCCTGCCCTGCTTCCTTACTGGAGTGCTACCTTCTCCCCCATAGGTACCGTTGAACCTGATTCCTGATGCTCAGTGAAATTCGCTCGGTCAGGGGGAACCGTCTCTACTCTGAACAACTCTCTTTACACCTCTCATCAATGATCATTCAGAATCTGTCTACTTGGTCTGTTAGAAAGGACCTGATCTGCTTAATTACCACTCAAGGTTGTGGCTTAGTGGCTGTCCCCTGGCCAGAGCGAGCTGCCAGAGCAATCCGTTCTTAACTGTGGAATTCTGCAATATACAGGCACAGTCCCAAGGCGCTGCTTGAAGAAGGACCCAGATGCAGCATTCCATGCTCGAATTCCAGAGCCCCAGATCTTCCTTCAGACTCTCCCATCATCTAAACCGGTGTTTTTCAACCTTTTTTTTTTTTTTTATCTCACGGCACACTTGAACCTATAGTTTAACTTCTGCAGCACAGTTGAATTATGTTGATCAAAAAAGAAAAAAAGAGTTTAAAAAAAAAAAGAATATACTCACTGTGCTTTGAACTTCTTTCAACAATAATTTAATAATCTTTAGAAATTTTTTCAGCCCATCATTGTGCCGCAGCATAACAGCTAGAAATCACTGCTCTAGATGTGGCTAAGGAAAGAGGGTTTCTTTATTCAGTATTCCCAAATAAATCCTTCAGATTCTAAATGGGTCTCCTCTTAGGGAGCTAAGGGGTCCATGTGTTGGTCTCCAGCTTCCATTTCCAGAATCGGAGAGTGGGTACGTGGAACACGCAACCCACTTTTTAAAATGCTTGTGGAGTACAAGACTAGAAACATATACAAACCCCCACTGGTTTGGGGACTGCTTATACTTACCTAGATGGAGGTTGCTGTCAAGTTGGGATTATGGCCTTTTAAATACTCCCACTAGCAAGTAGAATAGAATTTTTTTTTTTTTTTTTTTTTTTTTTTTTGACAGAGTCTCACTATGTCACCCTCAGTAGAGTGCTGTGGCATTGCAGCTCACAGCAACCTCAAACTCTTGGGCTCAAGCAATCCTCTTGCCTCAGTTTCCCAGTAGCTGGGACTACTGGTGCCCATCAAAATACCCAGCCATTTTTTTGGTTATTGTTGTCATTGTTGGTTTTAGCAGGCCCTGGCCAGGTTCAAACCCACCAGCCCTGGTGCATGTGGCCGGCGCCCTAATACTGTGCTGTCAACACCGAGCCTAGAATAGAATTTCTCAACTTTTTCGGGAGTGTGCTCCCATCCTGGCTTCAGTGGGAATTAATTTAATAGCCAAAAATTTGGCTTAGAAGTTTTTCTGGAATTAGATTCATTTGAAGTTTAGTTTTCAGTCTGAGGGTTGACATTCATCTTAGTTGTTGTCTTTCTTAATTATTGGGGGGGGGGGGGTTAGTTTGTTTTGATTTCTTTTCCCTAAACCTACACACACAATATGGAAATTTTTCAGAGTTCAGTGATTTGCTGAATCTTAGGTTACTGGAGAGAAAATCCTGGAAATTATTTCCATTTGGTCCTTTGACAAGGTGAAATTGGGATCTCTAATGCTTAAAACTATGAATACATTTATGTTCTACCCACACAGTAAGCTGAATAGAAAGAGACCAAGTCCTGAAATGCAGGAGCTCAGCAGACAGCTTACTACAGAAGCCTGAAGCTGACAAGAGCAGCTAAGCCACAGTCAGGTCTTAAATCTGGTGTTTAATTTGACATTTCCAAACAAGGGAGACACATGTTTCCAAAGTTTAAACAAACTTTAAACATATGCTAAAGTTTTCTCCCTCCCTGCACGTTTCTCTCCATTTTTGAATAAACAATCATTCAATTTGGGGATGAGAGAGTGAAGTAAGTAATTTTGGGAGACCGATGGTGTTGATTTACTGGGGACTCATTTCAAGGTGCTTTAAAAGGAAAAGTGTAGTTTATTACAAATCTGTCCTAGGTGGTACATCTCTGAGGGCGGCACAGTGCATGGTGTTAGAAGCTTACATCACTTGGAAGTGTATCTAAAAATAGGATTTATTAGCCTCAGGTAAAAGAAATCAGCAACTATGCGGTTCCTGTAGTAAAATACCCCCTGACAATCCCAGCGGGAGGCAGCAGTATTCCCAGAGATGCAGAGAAGGACTGCTTATTGTTACAAACCACAAGACAGAGCAAATGTGTGTTATTTCTCCAATCACCATAATTTAAAGAAGGAGCTAGAAAACAGACATTTTTTTTTAATCTACAAAGTTACTAGGAAACACAAAGACATCAGCAGAGCGGAGCAGCTGGCTGGCTTTTCTTTGAAAACCTGACAAAACCATTTATCTGACTCGTCATGATGCCTTCAATGGACTCTCGGGTTGATAAATGAGAGAACATCAATTCCTCCTTTTATTTTCAGCAGCTCTTGCCGGCTGCTGGACTGTCCATTACGTAAAGCTGAGAAGTGGCTCTTTGGCTGTGTTGGTGTTTGATTAAGATAGTCTGTGCCTGGCAGAACAGAATACACCAAACTGTTAATTGCTTTTTAAAGGAGAATTATGACACTTTTAACGAGCCACATATCTTACGAAGCCTTGTTAGCGTAGATACTCGCATTTTGCTGAACTGTCTTATTTTGAGATTTGGGTCCCTAATTGCTTATAAACCACACTGTTTATTGAGTATTAATTCTGGCATGGCTGTTTATTATGTGAGTTTATTGCCTCAGGCCTATAAAAAGCAGCATAAATGGGCTACTCTGTGCCTGGGGTGACTCCCCTCCCCAAAATACACACACACACACACACACACACACACTCACAAGCTCACGAGACTACACTTAAGTCCATCAGCTGAAAGAGGAAGAGTTGGCCAAATTATACAGAGGCAAAGCTTGGGAACACGTTGCCTGGCAACCAGGAAGCCCTCTGCTGATTGGCCAGGGGGCTCGCCATACATTTTCCTCCGTACATTACCTACAACGAAAAGGTCGGTGACCCAGGGAAACATCAGATTAAGTCAAACTATCAAGTGGACAAATGCATTTAAAGTGCTGTCGTACCCTGGCTCCGTCTGATTGGTATACATTATGTTCCGCCAAGGCAAGCATGAATCATGACTATATTCAGACTCAACATAATAACCCAGCGCGGAGTTAGGGTCGTGTGTTGTGTTTATAAGATGTGAAGCCTTCAGTGAGCGTGATCTACAGTGTTGTTATTTGGGTTTCTTCCTTTTTTTTTTTTTTTTTCTTTCTTTCTTTAGTGAATAGTGTTTGTCATTCCCTTAAAAAAAGGACAGAAAAATCCTTCCCTGGAAAAATGGGTATTGCATTCCTATGTCCACTGGGGGTGGGGGACCAGCTGGGCACCTCAGCCCTTGCATATTTCTTTGTCTTACACTGTGGAGTTGTTTGTACCTCCTCCAGGTTAGAATCGCTACTGCTGGACTCAGGCCAGGAAAATCTGAATACTGAAAATGAAAGGCAAACAATCTCAAGGCAAAATTCTGGTGATTTACTTTAAACTCTGACCTCTCTCTCTGCCATCCTCTTTTCTGTGGTGATGCTGGGGCAGCAGGTTGGATTTAATGTGACAACCCACCACCTGGGCCTGCGTCCAGCCCTGATCCCTCCCCTGGTGGCTACAACCGGAGACTGGATTCTGTGAGGCCAACCTAGGCCATGTAGCTGATGTCTGTATGCATTAATCTCACTGGGGTCAGTGAGTCCGTAGTACCTGGGAGCTAAGACACCGCCTGCCTCTGGGGTTTGAAGTCACCCTCCCACAGAAGCAGCCCCAGACTCAGCTCTCTTTTCTTGGTTTCCTCCAGATTGACAGTGTTTACCAGCTACCAGTCAATTGGAGCTGCTATTTAAGAAATTATATAATGACCAGGCCCGGTGGCTCACACCTATACTCCTACCATTCTGGGAGGCTGAGGAGTGTGGAACAGTTTGAGCTGAAGAGTTCAAGACCAGCCTGAACACAAATAAGACCCTGTTTCTACTAAAAATAGAAAAACTAGGCTGACATTGTGGCTGGCACATAGCCCCAGCTACTTGGGGATATGATATATATATAAAATATCACATATATATACATATCACATATATGTATGTGTAATATATATACACACACACATACACATGACAAATCTCAAATCTCTGAACTCCTAAAAGGCTGGGTATGTAAATGTAATACATTTCTGATGTTAGTTAGCTAGGAGGTGGAAAAGTCTTTGTCAAATTTATCTTTATTAAAGCTAACTTTATCTCCCAGAATGTGGTAGCCAGGGGCAATCAACTCACACACACAGTAGAATGTCCAGCATCTGACCCTGCTCCATTGTTTATAGACCCAACCTGTCCTTTCAAAGGTATCCCTCCCCTACTTTTGTGGTCATCTGGACACACAAGCACCAACTCCATTGTTAGGGCTCAATTATGCCCCCCCACCCCCAATTTACAGGCTACAGCCCATACCCTCAACACTTCTGGACGTGGCTGTGTTTTCAGATGGGGCCTTTACAGAAGTAACTAAGTTAAAATGAGATCAGGGTGGGTCCTAATTCAGTGACAAGTGTCTTTATAAAAAAGAGGAGACGAGGACGCAGCCGCACTGCAAAGAAAGACCCTAGGAAGACGCCATCTGCAGGATGTGTGGACCCATCTTCAAGGAGAGTAGCCTCAGAAGCAGCCAACCCTGCAGATACCTTGATTTCAGTCTCTTAACCCCCAGAATCATGAGAAAATACATTTTTGTTGTTGTGGTGGCCTTACCAAACTGGAACATTCACCCTCATCATAACAACGTCAGATTGAGAGAAAGAAAAATCAAAACGTTAAATCCAGACTAAACTTCACCTTGCTTCAGGGTAAATATCAGCCTTGGACAAAGATCTATGCTTATGTGATTATGCAGGTTACTGTCCAGACAACGCTAACGGGCATTGGTGTCCATTCTGCCTGCACAGCGGTGTGAGGCAAGGACCTTGCCTTGCTGATTTCTCTATTCCTGTCATGTTGCCACCAAGGGCAGCATTTGGAGAGTGCTGCTTTGACAATCAGAGCATGCCCACCTGAACATGGGATTTATTCAGAAGATGAGAGGGGACTGAGAGTGCCCGACTGCGAGGACGTGGGCTGAGAACAGAAGAAAGAATTGGCATTCGTCCAGCTACAAGACAGGCACAGGGACAGGAAGATGTCATCTCCAGCCCGCCCTTCATTCCATTATGTCTCCGAGTAATGGGGGACCATAATAACCCCCTTCTTATATTAACACCCAGAGGAGAGGCCATAAAACAAGACAGCGTATTTATTAGGGGGAAAGATGGAAAGGAGGCTGATGACTGTTCCAGGAAAGTGCCGTTAGTAAAAGGATGAATTAAAGTTCTGTTTACATTTCTACTGGAAGGGATCATGGCTTGTTAGTTTACATAATCCCACACTTGGAGTAAAGCTATCAGCATATAAAAGTAGCATCTAAGGTGTAGCGTGCTAATGTGGGGATGAAAGCTCATCACATCATCCTTCACCAAAGTACTAAGCACACTGAGAGAATGAAGGAGCTTAGTTTAAACGAATCATTAGGGTTATTAAGAAAGGTGAAAACAGGCCCCTGGTTTATGGATAAGTCATTTTGTATTCTCTGTTCACTGGGATCTGCTTCTGCTCTTAGGTCTATAAAATCTGTAGATTGTCTATTTCAAGTGCAGGTGAAATTGAGGCCTCTAATGCTGACAGCTATGAATACATTTATGCTCTGCTACATTAGGAGCTGGATGATTCCTAGCTATGACAAATATTTTTTGGTGCCTACCTGTAGCCTTGTGCACCCCACTTTCATCTTCCTGGCTGGTAAGGCCCACCCCCTCCCATAAGGAGTTGAAAATCCTAGGTACTTCCAAGGGTCCCTGCTTCCCTTGCAGCTAGGGTATGAGCATGTGACCTAATCTCAGCCAATGATCTAAAGAGAAAATCTCTGCTGAGAGCTTGGGGGTACATCTATGAAAAGTGTAATTCCTTAATTAAAGAAGTAGTAGGGTAAAGTTCCATTTCTTCGTGGGCAGAGAACGCAGTCACATCTACATGTGAAGTCACAGGTAGTCAAATTGCAAATGCGAGGAGATGGCCCTAAGATCCCATCATGACACTAAGGAAGTCCAAGGCATGGCACCAACGATGGCAGCCCAGAGGAACGGATGAGCCCCAGTCCTTGAGGACATCCACCAGCCACTGAGCCAGCCAGAAACCTGCCTTCCTGGACCGCTAGTCAGGTTGAAAAATAAATGTCCTATAGTTTAAGCCACCCATAGGAGGGCTTTCTTTACTTACATCTGAAAACATCCTAACATACATGGGGCTTTTACAAGACTCAGGGTTATTGTAGACAAGAGTAAATTGGTCATAGTTTCTCTAACCAGGGCCAGAAATGAGAGAAGTATCAGGGCATGAAAGTTTAGAGCTGAATGGATCTTCAAGCTCATTTGTAATGAGAAAACTAAGGACATGGCTTAAACGATTTACTAATTCTAGATCTCTTGTCTCCCCCACCCAGGCCCTGGTAAAATTTGGGGATTGAAGGTCACATGTCACACCGTCACATGCTGCCCAAGGCAGATGACAACTGCTGAGTCCGGAGACTTAGCAAGTCCCTGGGACAGGCTACGTTTTAAGTAGAATTCCACAGTTGGTCATTCAGCAACATTCTTTCCTTCTCCCCTGAACACACCTACTCATTTTCTAGAAAAAGCCCCTGTCTATAATTCATGACATCTCTCAAGCTTCTGAGCAATTAGAAAAATATAAAAAAATGCCAACCATCCCTTTTCATACTGTCCAAGACTGTACATACGAAAAGTTATTTTGTCTAACTCTCTGCTGCATGAGTTGGATGAAGTCACGGGCAGGAGCTCCAGCTATATACAAACATATACACACAAACACATTTTTTAATTTTCTACTCAGACTGACCTTGTAATGCAAGCAAGAAATACTACTTTTGTCCATTTAGAGATTAAAAAACTAAGGCTCAACTTGCTGAGGACCCAGGTGATCTCATTCTAAGCCCAATTTTCTAGATCACAGAGCGGCTGCCCATTTACTTCCTGACAAAGATATAGCTACTTTATTTGAGAAAGAACCTAAAAGGACTCCTTGCACAGAACCAAAAAAAAAAAAAAAAAAAAGCTAGAAAAAATTTCAGCCACTTCCCTAGGAAGGAAGCCAGGGAACTCAGTGTCCCTTCTGGAAGGGGAGGCTGTTAAGTTCAGTCCTCCGCTACAGTCAAGGATGGGCAATGGACTGGACAAGGTTCAACATCATCTGTCTCCCTTTAACCTAAGTGCTCTTATAAACAGTACAAATTAATGTTCCACTTCATAAGCTAGATGCCTATAAAGTGCTTGTTATTATGGAAATGTTTCATACACGCCAATCAGCACTATCAAAACAAGAGAGCTCACGCTACCGAGAGGTGTTATTAGTCTGAGTCTAATTTTGTTTATTGGGCAGTGCATTTAAGGCACAGGAGAAATGTTTATTGCCAGAAACAATAACCATTATGACAGCCCCGAGCTTCTTCCTCTTGGGCAACGACTCTAATACGGAACCTGGTTCTCTTTGATTTCTGCATTACACAAGCACTCAGCTCCAAGGAGGCTGGCAACAATTTTACTGAGCATGAGCTAAAATAAAATCTTAAGCTCCCAGCGGACTGAATGTACCCCATCTTAGCCAAGGAGACCCCAGAAATACCTTACAGCTGAGTAGCTAGCCAAAAGAAAGGAGGTCAGACGAGTCTGTCCACACCCCCTCCGTTCCTGGGAACGTCCCATCTAACTCATCAACAGGCCCAAGACCAAACTCAAACCACACCCGCAGGTCATCCACTTACTCAGGAGATCCTGAGAGTCTGAAGCCTGCCTGGTGACTTGTTTCTGATTAGCACACGTCCTTATCTTAACGTAAGACAGTCTAAGCCTTTGGACAGAGCTTCATTTCTTTAACCAATTACAAAACAAAGAATCTTTAAACCTGCCTATAAATAATGCCCCATTTCCAGACATCCTGATTTTCAAAACCTTTGAAATTGCAAATGATGGCAATAATTAAAATTGTTATTCTTCTTGGATAGAAATTCTCCTGGCTCCTGAGAGAGGAGGCAAAAAGAGTCAAGAAAGAAAGAAAGAAAGAAAGGAAGGAAGGAAGGAAGGAAGGAAGGAAGGAAGGAAGGAAGGAAGGAAGGAAGGAAGGAAGGAAAGAAGGAAGGAAGGAAGGAAGGAAGAAAAGAAGGAAGAGCTGTTTCTGTTCCCCTGGGGCTGCCCAAAGCACCCTCAAGTTTCATGAGCCACGTCATAGTGCTGAGTAACCCACTGCTTCTAGCACATGCTAGATGACCAGTTGTCCTCATTTCCTAACCAGAGCTGCCATGGAAAGTGTCCAGAGGAATAGGACACCAGCATTATTCTGTATTTCCACAGTGCTATACACAGAACAATAAAATCAAGAGACCAAGAACAAAATGGGCTTTGAAGTGACCGAGTCCTTATTAGCCACAGGTTTTATTTAAAACCGTACCACACTCAGTAGACCAGAGAAAGGCAGCTGTTTGAAGAATGACGATGCTGGTGCTCCAGAGTGTTTGGATTTTCAAGGTATTTTTAGTCATCTATGTTGATGACGATGATTAAGAAAACACTTTGCAGCTCATAAGGAAATGCGCATTGGCAGAGTAATAACCCTGGAGGGACCTGTGGATTTCACAGGCTGAAGGTGAGTAAAGTAACCAACTCCCTGGTCGCCCTAGCTAGCTGACCTCAGATCCTTCAAGGAGGAAGAACCCCCGCCCAGAAGAAAGGAAAAGTCTGCTTTGGGGCTTTGCTGGCAAGTAGTACCATCTGGACTTTGCACACATCTGTTGGACAAATTGAATCAGGCCAGAGCTTCATGGATAGTTTAGTCTATGAATTTGGAGATTGTGACTGTTTCAGCTTATGAGTGACCATCTTCATTAAATTGTGTTTCGGCTGAAAAGCAAACTTCGTTTTCATGTCAGACACGCTAGAACAGGGCACCTCCAAGCTTACCTTTATCTCCATAAAGAGAACCTAAGAATTCCATCAATGATTATGGAGTGAACAAGCAATGGCTCGTTGTGTGAGTAGGAGAGGATGTGACTTGCTGAAAGGGTCCCACTGGAGCTCCTCCCCAGATGCAACAAATGCTCATTTTGAGCTAACCAGTCCATCTTTGCTACTACTCTTTGGAAAGGAAGACCTGACTCATATAGCCGACGGCTCCAGTCCAACCTCAGTTAGGGTGCTGGTTGGTGCAAGACCCTTGGACTGATGGCCAAGGTTTGCAGAGAGTCACAGAGAAGGAAGCTCTGCAGGAGACGGTCTGTGTGTGTATCTGGCACCCTCAATGTCTGCTACTGTGCATGGCTGCTGTAAATGAAGAAATGAGAAACACCATCCTAGATCCAATCTGATATGTGTTGTCATATATTGGCACAGGTGTCTTAATGAAGGGGAAAAAGATGTGCAGAGGTGGGAAAGGCCAAACAATAGCCCATGGATTGGAGTTACTTGTGGGAGGGCAGCATTCTGCTAACAGTTCTAACTCTAGCTAGTACAATAAAGGCTCCATCCAAGGAAATGTTCAAGAAAGGTCAGATAATGCTATTGCTTTAAAAGATGTCCCTACATTTGAGTAGCTTAGCACAATAGAAAGAAGTTTCTTTCTTGCTTGCACAAAGGCTGCTACTGGTGCTCCAGGCCAGTTTGTCCTCTGTCCCATATGGTGACTTGGGATCCCAGGCTTTTGCACCTTTGGGCACTGGCCACTACCTTTGGAGGTCTCTGCCTCACGCCAGGGGAAAGGAAAACAATGGAGATGTCTGTGTCCCTTGGCAGTAATTTCTCTGCCTGTGTGCATTTCCTTATGAGATATAGAGCGTTTTTTAATCATCACCCATGTAGATGACCAAAAATAGCTTGCAAATCCAAACAGCATTGAGGATTGCCATCGTCCCTGCTCTCTCAGCAGGGAAAGCTGTTTCTCCTGGCCGGCTAAGTGTTCTCAGGTTTTTCAGGGAAACCTCTGGCTCATATAAACTCAGTTACTTCAAATCCCATTGTGCTCTCCGCCTCTTGCATTGGCAAGTGTGGGCGCCGACGGTAAGTGCAAGTGCTTTTGAAAGATCCTGGTCCATGTTAGTTCCGTGCACACCCACAGCAAGAGATAAGCATGTAACACATCTGGATGCTACACCAAGGCAGGGTGGTGTCGTCCTCAGCACGTAACACATCTGGATGCTACATCAGATCAGGGAGGTGTCGTCCCCGGCTGGGCTGCACAGTTCCTTCCAACTCTTGAGGTTTAACTAAGGCGACAGATGCAGATGCAGAAGCTACTTCACCCATGACTTTGTTCTGTCAAGAAATAAAAAATAAATAGATAATGCATAGACACCATCCTCCAGAAGCTTACATCCCAGGCAGAAAACCAGGACAAACACAGTGGTTTATACGGCATGATCCAAGGGATAAAACACCGTGGGATTCAGCAGAGAGTATTCACTTGAGAAGGTTTCACTGGAATAAAAAGCTCCAGGATGGGCCTTGAAGGCAGAGTGGAATTTCAGCACGTGGAAAAGTGGGGGAGTCCAAAGGTCAAAATAACCAGCCTGTGTGAGGCAGAACAGATCACTGGGTTCCCAGTTGGTGTTACAGAGTGTTCCGCCACATCTGTGGCTTCTGTGACATGGGGGTTTAATCAACTTCAGATCTAAAATATGGGGGGTAAAATTGCATCTGGGTTCAACATGTACAGACTGTTTTGTGGTCATTATTTATTCCCCAAATGATACAGTACTACAAATATTTACATAGAATTCACCTGTACTAGGTACCACTGGAGTATAAAGGAGGTGCATTTGTTATACACAGATACTGTGCTACTTTGTATCAGAGACTTGGGCATTCACAGCTTTTGGTATCTGAGGGGGTCCTGAGACCCATCCCCCCATATATCAAGGGTCCGCTGCACTTGTTTTTTATAAGCCTGTGTTAGCATATTTTCTCAGTATAAATGAATAAATGCCTTTATTCATTTATCAATATCAGCATAGAAAATATTCAATAAATTGTAGCCACTATTAGTTTAGGTGTAGAAGAATTTAAAATACAGAGTATTATGGATTTGCTCGTGTGTTTCATGGGTATACATTGTAATCATACCTGGGGGTCCTCAAGCTCTCTTAAACGCTCTGATCTCCAGGGAAACCCATTCATAGATCCACCACACACTCAGTTTAGACCTGTTAACAAAGAAAAGCAAAGACTGAATTTTAGCCCAAATGTTGTTATATATATAGAGCCATTGCTCCACCAGAATTATTTGGAGACTTTACCTGCTTCTTGACATAGTCTTGTTCCTAGAGACAGACGTCAGTGTCCCAGAACAGGTCCCTTGGTCTGCATCTACCTTGGTCATTCCCTTGATATCCACCCCCAGCTATGTCCGAATGAGATAATGTCTGCAACGTCCACGGCTCTCCTCACCACTGCCAGCCCATCCTCGTGTCCCTAGACAATTACAGACAGATATTTCAAGCCTGCTGAGTTCTTCAGCATGGGTTTGATCTGAAAGGGAGCTGCAAAGAGATTTCCTTATTTAACTCAGCTGGTGTCAGCTGGAGACTCTCTCACCACCCTTTACAAATGGATTCGCCCTGTGCAATGGTGAGGATTACCGAGCCTGCCTTGCTCTTTCTGCTTTTCCCATAATAACTCAGGGGCTTTAAATCATTGGATGATCTTGACAATTAAGGATGAGCAACAAACTTCAAACTCTCCAAAAAAAAAAAAATACACCCAAGATGCCACCACTAGATGTGAGAAAGAAATGCTCATTTTGAGGCTAACCAGGAATTCCTAGTGCTGGGCAAAGAATTAAGATGCCATCAACCAGACAGAGTTGGAACATGTGATGTCCAAGCCTATTTTGACGTGATGAGGCTGGATGGATATTTCCTAATTGAATTGGACCTCAACATTGAAGGTTGTTGCTCAGATTTTTAGGAAAAAAATACAGGACATATCTCCCTTTCTGTGACAACCCACGACTGATTGAAATACCAGATGCACTAAAGAATAAAAGAGAAAGGTGTCAGGAAAGAGAGAGGAGAATTTCATTTCATAATAAAGGAAAAGACGATAAAAGAAGTAAGTGGGTAGAGCTACGGTCAAAATTAGGAGGCGTTATTATTAGGAGCCACATTATTTCATTATTAGGAGCCATTATTAGAAGCCATGTTATTTCTTATGAAATAATTTCGTAAGAAACGTGTCCCGGGCTCACAGCAGAACACACAGCAAACCCACAGGAAAGGTCTGTTCTTAGGAATATTACCAAGATCCAAGAGAAAGGGCTGGTTTTTATTTTTCTCTCTTCCCCTAAAACATCATAGGAGGGTAGATGTGAAAGTAGTGAGGTGGAAAGAGCAGAGACATGCTGGAAAAATAAATTAAATTTTAAAACATGTCTAACAAATACATGTCAAAATATGTCTGTGTGCTTATTTCTATACAAACACTATGTACGTGATATTATAAATATATAATTATATAAATCATATAAATGTGTAAAACTATGTGTTAAGTAAGTGTATATGTATATTATCTGTGTTTAATAAATTAAATCAATTTGAATAGATAAATCCGTGTGTGTGTTTATTTTATTTTTTTTCTGTTTTTCCTTTCTCATTTATTGGCAGAAAAAAAGTTTCCTCTTTTTATTAAATCATAACTATGTACATTAATGCATTTATGGGGTACAATGTGCTGATTTTATATACAATTTGGAATGCTTGCATCAAACTGATTAACACAGCCTTCACCTCACTTACAGAATTATTATGTTAAGACATTTGTACTCTACTCTTAAGAGATTTGACATGTACCCTTGCAATATGCACCATAGGTGAGGTCCCACCGATCACCCTCCCTCCACTCAGCCTCCCCTTCCCTCGTTCATCCTGGACTATAGTTGTGTTTTCCGTGGACGTATTTTAAAGGAGCATAAAGGAGCTACAAGAGAAGTTTGAAGCCCAACTTCGCCATTTGTTTGCAAAAGGTATTATTTAACCCAAGTCAGAGCTCTTCCAGGCCAGGCCAGTGCCAGGCTGCAAAATCGTGATTCATTCCACGATTTGGGGTTTTCAGCAAGAGGACAGAGAGGTCAGCCCCTAAGTGGGTGTTCTGTAGTGATTCCGGTCAAGGCCGGAGATGTTGGGAAGGTCTTCCCAGCTCTAACGCCAGGCGCAAGTAGGAAGAAGGTGTTCATCTGCATATTGATCTGTGGTATATCAGGGCTTCTGTAATCGGAATAAGACAGTAAATGCAGATTCTTCATGGAATCCCCAGAATCAATTATTAAGTGCATTTCCTACAAACAGCACAGACCAGGGTCCAGGTAGCTTCCATGTCCACGAATCCTTTCTGCTAATGTGCGCAGTGGAACGAGTGGCCTGGCTGATCTCTGTAAGAGATTTCTTCCAACATTTTCTTCCAAAGTCTTTGTAGCTTTGCGTCTGAAGTCTGTTCTCCATCATGAATTCATTTTTGGGCCTGATGAATGAGAGGTCAAAGACCAAAAATAAAAGATTATTCCAAAACGTGAATGAAGGTTCTGTGTGGGCAACATCAGCCTGTATTTCTACCCCGGTGAGGGTGAGCTGAGCTCCAGAAGGAAGTCACCATGTGGGCCACGGTGGATGGGGGATTTTACAGGTCAGAAGGGTGGGGGGGCACTTTGTCTTTCCTGGGGGGGACATCTGATTTGGGCAGGTCGATTCTATTTGGGCAGGTCTCTACATTTGCCTCTATCAATGAGAGGCACAGGTCCTGTGCCAGTCTTTTCCACCTCGCTCAACCGGTTCTGTCTGGGGTTATGTCTAAGTGGGTGAAGGTATATGGGTTTTCTTTTTCTTTTCTTTCTTTTTTTTTTTTTTTTTTGTAATGTTCCTCTTTTTGTTCATCTGTGATTTCTACTTTTGTTAATGAATATCTATTACTCTCATAACAAAAAAATCAATAAACCTTGTTTACATTAAATGTTAAATAAAATCAAAGGTGATCAGCCCAGGTTTTTAATAGGGGACGGAATCTCGGGCGACACAGGAACTCCGCCAGGCCAGCTTTGACTAGGAGGGAGTCTGGCAACCGGGGCAGGTCAGGGGGCAGGTGGGGGGCAGGTGAGAGGCAGATCGGGGCTCCTTGCCTCACTTTTTTATCTTGTCATTTCTTTCCTTTCCTCCCAAACTCATTCTCTCTTCCAGTACCAGTAGCCCCTCGGCCTCCAGGTTTCTCTGTCTCAGGGGAGAGCACTCTCTCTCACACTGAATTTCAAAATTACTGGGAAAACCAACAGGGCAGGGGCACCCACCTTGCAGGACTGGGCAGGATGAGGCTCTGGCCCAGGTGTCAGGTGCCTCCAAGCCCCACCACCCACTTTACCTGGCATCTTCCTCCCCCCCAGGTGCTGTAACAAAGTCCAGTTCAGGGCAGCTTATACACAAGAGACATTTCTTTCTCATAGTTATGGAGGCTGGAAGTTTAAGATCAAGGAACTGACAGATTCAAGGACTGCAGAGGGCCTGTGCCTGGTCCATTAACAGCCTTCTTCTCACTGTGCTCTTGAGTGGCAGAGGGGTGAGGGAGTTGCCTGGGGTCTCCCTTATGAGGGCACTAATCCCATCCAGGAGGGTGGCTCCTAAGCACTACCCCAAAAGGCCCCCCAACATGTTGGGAGTTAGGATTTGAATATATGGTTTTGGCGGGGGGAGACACAAACTTCAGACTATAGCACAGGAACTTCCGGGAGCACACAGAGACAGGACCGCGTCGTCATTCAGACCCAGTTTGGAAGGTCACCACCCTGGGGAAAGTGTCTCCCGGAAATCTCACATGGCTCAGAGGAAACGTCGAGTCTGGGCTTTGCAGGTGGAGTGAACAGCACTTGGGAAGCCATCATTCCTCTCACAATTGACCTTTCTCCTTTTCTTGGTACCTGAGGCCTAGAATTATTATTGCAGTTTTTGGCCAGGGCTGGGTTTGAACCCACCACCTCTGGCATATGGGGCTGGCGTCTTACTCGTGGAGCCACAGGCGCCGCCCAAGGCCTAGAATTATTAAATCGCAATAAACAATTTATTTTCAACGTTTGTATTTCTTAAAATCCAAATCCTATTGTTCACAACTTTTCTCTCCTAAGGATTTTCGGACTCACTCTTGGCATGCGACACCTTGGAAAGTGGGACTTCAGATGGTGTGTCTTCTTACTGTGCAAATTCCCAAGTACACGGGGAAATGAACTCTTTAAAGACTCAGCTCCTACCTGAGCCTCTTCCGAGGAATTCTAAAGCATCCAGAGAGCAGACGGATTCCTCTCACAGGCAAACCAAGCCTTCCTGTTTCTTTCCCATGTCCTGCCTTTTATGATTCGGAGGTGAACAGGCAACTGGCAGCAAGCACGGGGTCCCCCCACCTCCACCTCTGTCTTGCCAAGCTCCAGCGCTCACCGGACCTTTTCTCTATCTTCCAGGTCAAAACCCTGGCAGGGCTCAGTACCGTGTAGCAGGATGGGAATGAAGCCAAGTGCCGCCTTTATCAGAGTGTCTACCTGATGTGTCCCCCCTAAGAGCGACAGGAGGGCTTCCCTCTGTGCCCAGTTCATATGCGAGGAGAAGGGCAGGTGTGTATTTCAACATGAAAGTTACACGCCTCATGGTTTTGGTAACCATAGTTCCTCTGATATTAGTTTCACTGCCTGGATCATATTTCCATAGGGTTCCAAGTCAGCGGATTCCTGGAGGCAATGTTTTTATTTTGCTGCCAGTTGTTATAATAAAATTGCATAAGCAAAAAAGAACAAGGAAGGTTCCAGGGAAGGCAGATAATGAAAATAAAGGAAGAAATCCCATTTTGAGCTTCAAAACATCAGCAAAAGCTCTGATTCCCCCTAGAATTTCCCATTAAAAAACAAATGGCCTTTTTACTGGAAAGACTGATGTGCAGGCAAGATCGTATCGTATATTGAATGATACTATTAAAGTCATCACATGCCTGTGTTGGTGAGTGTCCAAACGCTGTGACTCTGGGGAAAGCCCGGGCCCCTGTACTGTCTCCTCTTCATCTGTCTGGTGGGACCAGCAGGTGGGCTGGAGGAAAGGCTTCCCCAAGAGGTTTCCCATCAGAACAGTGTCATCACAATGCACCAAGGCACTAAGAAGTGACGAGCTTCTTGAAACAGCTGCTGGAAACGAAGCTGCCCTTGTCCATGTCCCTCGCCCAGACGGTCAATTCTCATTCTGCACCTGCTGAAACTGAACTTGATCACGTTGCCCATTCTCAAAACTTTTCTCTCCTGACTATTCACAAAAGGACGTAGAAAAGGAGCCAGGTCTTAGATGAATGTTTCAGGGTACGAGGAAACTTCATTTGAGAACTACTTCCCACGGGTACTTTGAGGTTGCCTTGGGGGCATGGAGGATGGTGACACTAAACGGATGAAGCTCTGGCCACTTCCTCTTCCCACCAAGCCCACACCCAGCTTCAGCCAGAAGCTCTATTCAGACACATTTTTGTTTGAATCTAAACCGAGGAAAGAAGAGTTTGGAAACCACCAGCTACATCGTCCCTAGATATCCCCCTTAGCTTTTCCTCTAAAGGGAGTATTTTTGGCTTGTCCTGTCGCCATGATATGGGTTGAATGTGGGGAAAGAATGGAAGACAGAATTGGGGGCTGTTTGAATTGTGCACCCTGCCCCCCAGAAAAGATATGCTGGAGTCCTGATCCCCTCAGAATGTGAGCTTGTTTGGTGATGGAGTCTGTACAGCAGTAATCAGCTTGAAATGAGGTCTTTATGGGGGGGCTGTAATCCAGGATGGCGGGTGTCCTTATAAAAAGGGAGATTTGGACACTGACACACACAGGGAGAGCCCATGTGTACATGAAGGCAGAGATCTGGGTGACGCACCTGCGGCCAGGGAATGCCAGGCCCTGACAACCAATGCCGGGAGCCAGGGGACACAGGACAGATTCACCTGCAGGTCACACTGAAGGAGCCAACCTGAAACTAAAATAATAATAATAAGGAAACACTGTTGGCACACACCAGCCTACGTAGGTCTCCTGTTCTCTAATGCTTCTGAGCAGTGAGAGAAGGTGCCCAGGGGCAGGGAGGTGATGAGACACAGGGACTCAGAGTCATGGGCTACAAGGTGAGGCGCCTGCTCGTAAGCCAGATGGTGATTTCTAGGAAGGGAAAGGTCTGATTTGCACAGGAGGAGGAGAAAAGAACCTCTTAAATTCAGGAATTGAAAACAATAAGAGAGATGTGAAATGATCTATATTATTGTAAAAATGTAGTTTGGTGAGACAGTTCGGATCAAAGCTTGGGAATCCATGTCAAGTTTTAATGATCATTTAGCTGCATGACCTTGGGCTAGGGACCCAGGGCCCCCAGGCTGCATGTTCTCATCTGTAAGGCACAAAGAATAGTAGTAACTGTCTCCTAGGACTATTGTAAAGCTCATAAGAGATTAAGACAGAGTGCATAGCACAATTATCAACACCCCTAAATCCTCTACCAGCATGAGGAATTATAGGTTATATCATCAGTCAAGAGATAAGAACAGAACCATCTTTTACCCCCAAATTCTCTCTCCCAAGAGGAAACAGCATATACTTTCCTTGATTATTGGCTAGGATTTCTGTATTTTCAGCTCCCCAAGTCAAGTGCTATCTGAATTTCTCCGTACTTTTGGGACAATGGAACAAAGCACTTAAACACTGCTCAAACAATTTACAACATATGGTTGTCATAACATTTATTCATTTTGAACCGTCCCTGAAAAGAATGTGGAACAATAAGGATTTAACAGCAAATGAATTACTCACAATTACATGAAAATATACAGACCAAGAAACAGCCCTGCATTGAAGACCATCGAAGCCTTAAATTTAACTAGTGGGGTCGACCTCTTCTACCTGCTTAACACAGAGCAAAGAAAAAGATCCCAGGGGCATAGAGTCAGCATTTATTTTGAAGAAAATAATAAAGAAAATTGCTCCTACAATCACTCCAGAAGGGATGGACCACCGAGACAGAATCCCTGGGATTGCAGGCCGCCCAGTGGCATTTGGAGATGTACCAGACCCTTCCTACGTTTTGTAAAGGACAAGCACTCAGCCAACTCTGATGACAGCCAGCTGATTCTCATACACTACAAATACACTGGAAATTGTCCGCCAAAAGAAAAAAATTTCCACAACGTACAAATTTATAGACAAAGTTTTGGTTGAGGTTTAATATTCTAACAATATTTCAAGTTTTTTAAAAATGTGTGTTTGGGGGGATTTCGTTTCATTGATGTACGGGAAGATTAAGCTCCCAGCCGGCGTATCGGAGAAAGAAGGAAAAATACAATTTGCAACTTTCTGAACACAATAATAAAGTCTCGAGTTCTAAATAAATTTTGAAACTAATTTCCACATTGGGAAATTGACTTGCAATAAGTAAGCAAGATGGAGAAGGAAATGAAAGGACCCCGTTTCTCAACTTCAGCACGAATGCACACAAATCCTCATGTCCACCAGATGACTCTTGGTGCAGACTGTGCTGCTTGATGTGGCAGAAAAATGACAGAAAGGGGGATTTCCGTAGAATATGTACGGCCTCCGTAGCCCAAATCGAATGGAATGAAAAGTGAACGGAAGCATACTCAGTCAGGTGCAGCAGCTCACGCCTGTAACCCCAGCACTCTGAGATGCTAGAGCTGACTGAGCTCAGGAGTTCAAGACCAGACTGCACAAGGGCAAGACGTTGTCTCTATTAAAAACAGAAAAACTGGCTGGGCACTGTGGTGGGTGCCTGTAGTCCAGCTACTTGAGAGGCTGAGGCAGGAGGATTGCTTGAGCCCAAGCATTTGAAGTTGCTGTGAGCTGTGATGATGCCATGGCACTCTACCCAGAGCAATGGAGAGAGACTCTGTCTCAAAAAAAAAAAAAAAGAAAGAAAGAAAGAAAAAGAAGCCTGCTTATTAATGATAGCAAGGGCCAGCAGCTAAAGGCTTCTTAGAGGAGAGCTGTGGGAAATAGGAAAGCAAAGAACATCCCTACCAGGCTAAATCCTGCAAACTGAGTTCCAGTCATCCGCTGTGGACTTAGATTCAAAATTAAAGTGGGTCAAAGAATGGTCACAAGAACGGGTGTCAGGGCTGTGGAGATCTGCGCTTCAGCTGCCTCTGTTGGAAAGTGAGCAGGCTTAGTAGGGCCTTCCTTGGGGGATTTCTGTAGAGACTAAATGAGCAGAATAGCGCCCAGCACAACGCCGGCCCTCGGCAGCGTGACATCAGTCCACAGCGTGGGTGTCTGTCTGCTGCCAGGGTTTGGGAAGCCATCCTGGGTGCCATTCTCTACCCTGAACCCCACTCTGGCCTCCGTGTATGCAGACAGCCAAGGTCAAGGACTCCTACACTTCACCTCATCAGAGTGTAACAGTGTAAATTTGGACTATTGTCAGAGGGTTGACTACTTTATGTTTTGGTCAAGTAAAGCCATTGAAAATAAAACCATACCATCTAATAGGACAAGAGAATGTATTTGAGAATAAAGAACAATTTTCCTTAAATTGTGTGGGCTTTAGTTTTACAAAAACCCTCATATTTCCTTTTCAGCTTTTTGTTACAGACCAGTGGAAATACGTTGTGAACTGTCTGACTCTCACAGACCTGTATCTAGGATCTATTGTCCAATAAGTGGAATTGTTGGACAATAATTGTTGGAATTGTTGGAATTGTCCAACCAGCAGGCCCTGAATCACCCTCACTTGTGTCACCTCAGAACCTGCTGGGGTGGGAGCCTCAGATGCGTTTATGACCTTGACTATGGTGATGGTATCACAGGTGCACGCACTTATCCAAACTCCTTAAATCAAACACATTAAGTATGTGCGGCTTTTCCTGTATCAATTATACCTCAATAAAGCTGTACATTAAAAGAGGAATAACAAATAATAAAACAAGCATGGATTAAGCCTAATTGTGCCTATTTGTATTTGCTGCTAAAAAAATGTTTTATATTATAAGGGGGTTTTGTATCCTAGGTCACCAAAGGGTCATTAACTATTAATATTTGGTGAACTTGAGAAAGTAGACCCAAAGAAATGCAGAAAGACAAGAATCAGGAGCAATTATTTTAAACAATCTTCAGCTTTCATTTCTCCCTTGCTGCCTATTCGAATTATTTTTCTGCTGTTGATCTCAAGGGCATAAAGTTTTATAAAGCTTCAGGGGAGCTCGCCCGGGCTCCCCCTCAGGCACCTGCTGTCTCCTGTGCCCTGTTTTGGGGGCGTGAAGCCCACCCGGCCCCTACACTGAGGGCAAAACAACCGCAGGGAAAGTGTAGGAAGGTGTGTGCAGAGGGCAGGAGGTAAGGGAACAGACCAAAATATTGCTCATACGTGTTGGAACTGGGAGCGAGTTCTGCCTTCTTTTCACCCCCTAACTTAAGCTTCTCTCTGATGCATCTGCTAGCATGTGTATATGGAGGAAGGTATGCTGACTTTGCAGTACGGCAGACTGAGTTTGGCCCTTCTAGCTCTCCAATCTTAAAAGGTAAATTAGTCTTTCTGAATCTCAGTTTCCCTACCTGGAAAGCTGACGGTAGTAATAATTCCCATATTGTAGGGTGTGACGTGATTAGCACAGCATTTGGACTATTTGCTGTTTAATAATTAATTCACCTCAAATAGAAAACATAATTCCATTTCTGAAACAAGGTAGGACTCTTATTTCTTCAAGGCCAACTCTGTGTAGACGGTATTAGCACATTTAAGTGATGTGAAAAACACATTGAGGAGTTAGAGGTAGATTTGGCCAAATGATCTGAAACGCCACGTAAGAGCTCAATCATCTTCAGGGTGGGTCACCGCATAGAATTTGATAAATAAATCCAGCTATCACGTGGAAGTCCAGGAGTGTTAGCTGGGAATCCACAGCACTGGTGTAGGTGGACACCCATCGTGAGGTTCCTTCCAAAATGGCCCTGAAATTCCTCTTGTGTTATACCCCTGGTGCCCTCCCCTAGATTGTTACTGTGATTCTACCATCACTTATAACATCCGGATTATCAGATCCTATCATTTCCGAAAATGGGCCTGCGTTTATCTCAGTTGACTTTGATAAGTTTCTGGCTTGGAACTTTATCAAAGTTGTCACCAGTATACTTCATTGCCCTCAGGTAGACTGCCGGGCTTAAAGGGCAGGGTAGATTACCCCAGAGTCCTTCCCCAGAGCAGAAAGCAAGGAAGCTGGACCAGCGACACGCACCCTGCTCTCATCCCACACCCTGTTAGTGGCAAAGAATCAGCCTGTTGAAATGCTCTGATGACTCAGCTCAGGAGCCTCCATTTAGACCTCAAGAGACATTTCCAAGAAGTGCAGAAGTAAATTCTGAATGCAGCTCTGGCTACACTTATATTTAGTTCATTAAAACCAAGAGTCTTTTTCAAATAGAATTGCATTTGTTGTAAAGCAAGAATTCCCCATATCCATCAAGTTCCTACAAGCGAACAGGGCCCCACCATTGCTGTGGGGACCCCAGAAAGAGATAACAGCAGGCATTAGAAGCAGCTCTTCTAGAACCATCTGACATTGGCCGTTGAGTTGCATCTCCTGAGACCGTCACCAAGGCCATGAAACAAACACAAAGAATCCTTTTGTCCTGGCCATGGCAACTGCTGCAGTGACCAGCCCGACATGCCACACCCTCTGGAAAGCGCTTCGTACTCAGAGGTTCCACCTGACGTTGTCACGGCGTGCCCACTGAGCCACTTCCTCTGACAATATTGTCGTGGTTGTGAATAACTTCCCCTGTCACAGACGTGTCTCTCAAATTTCAGTACAGGCATGAGTGGGTGTAAAATGCAGAAAAGGAATCACCAGTCTCCTTTCTCACTTCGGGCATCAGCACCTTGAGGAAAGAGCTCATGGCAAGAAGAGAGGAAATCCAATCTCCAACCCACAGTCCTTCTGCTGCAAATGTTGATGGCAGTTTCAATCATTAGTCTCCTTTTTAAATGCTGGAATCATTATGGTAACAGAATGACCCAAGGGCAGCCTGATGTCACCACGCTCTTTCTACCTTCCTGAAACCTCCACACAAGCATGATTATTTCCCTAGCAAAATAATGACAGGCACAGCCCTGTTGGCCACGAGAGAAGAAGGCATCTCATAAACACGCTTGTCAACCAGGGCCGAGAGTCTGGCTTACCGTCATTCTTTCCTGTAAGAATCAGGGAACATGTTTTTTCTTTGTTTCTGAAGCACAGAATCCTCACTGGCTCTGGGGGGAGCATTGTTTACTCACAAAGGACAAGAAGAGGGTGGAGCCCTCAACTTTTTCTTTCTTATTTGTGGTTGGCAATATCTTTCCAGCGGATTTGGCAAACATCCCAGCATGCCTGTGAGAAGCAGTGTCCTGTGACGTTTAAGACGAGGAATTTTGGAACCCGTCATCCCCAGCTTTGAGTTCATACAGGTTCCACTCCAGAAGAGTTGAATTGCCCTGGGGAAGCGACTTAATCCTGCACCTCCCTTTTCTGAATTGTAAAATTAGTATAAGGAGACTCTGATTCGTGACATTATTGTGAAGACTCAGTAAGTCATGCATTATACCCGTAACATGCATTACACCCGTAACATACATTACACCCGTAACATACATTACACCCATAACATACATTACACCTGTAACATACATTACACCCGTAACATGCATTACACCTGTAACATGCATTACACCCATAACATACATCACACCTGTAACATGGCAAGCAAGCACTCAATATACCATAGCTTCTGTTACTGTTATATTTGTAACTGCTTCCATTGTCCACTTCACAACAGCTGCTGTGGGCAGAAATATTGCCTCCCTCCCCTCTGTGGGCCGGGCCTTCTCAGCGAGGCCTCTAGGGGGCAGCAGTGCCCAGTGACCTGGGGAGTCTGGAGTTCCCTGTTCAGGAGGCACCTCTTAAAAGTGTCCTAGAGTTTTGACTTGTTCCATGTAGAGAACAAATCTTTATGACACAATTAATACTGTGTCTTTGGGGAACTAGGTGGCATTTCACAACAACAGCAAAATTGTAACATAATATGTAGCAACAATAAAAATTAGAGCCACCATAATTGAGTCTTTCTCTACAGTGGGTATCTAATACCTACATGGTGGTCTCCAGCCTCCTGGAACCAGGGACTGGTTTCATGGGAGACACTTTTTCCATGGAAAGGGTTGGTGGTAGGATGGTTTCAGGATGATTCTAGTGCTAGCATCACTGCCAGAGCTCCACCTCAGATCATCAGGTGTTAGATTCTCATGAGGAACTGCAAGCTAGATCCTTATATACACAGTTTACAGCGGGGTTCCGGCTCCCGTGGGAATCTAGTCGCCACCGACGTGACTGGAGATGGAGCTCCAGCAGTGACGTGAGTGACGGGAGCGGCTGTGGATACAGGTGAAGCTTTCCTTGCTTCCCCCCCCCACCCACCTCCTGCTGTGCAGCTCAGTCCCTAACCGGCCACCAGCAGGTGCCCAGCTAAAGCCGTTACTGCAGGATATTAACCGCACTGTCACTTATATGCTTCCAAATGGCATTGTCGGGCAGTGGGACAGACTTAAATTTATTTGCTCTGTCATATTTTGTCCTACTTGACACCTTGCTGCAGGCTTTACGTCTGATTTTCATGGTCTGTAATACGTAACTTCTACGAGAAAGTTCCCAAAAAGAACTCCAGCTCTTTGTCGTCAGAGCAACACCGACTCGGTAATACCCATCAGCACCATCTCAACCAATACATTGTCCCCAGCACACAGAGGAGGCTTGAGAATTGGCATTAACCTGTGGTTTCTAATCCCAAGGCTGAGTCTCGCCACAAGCAGAGAAAAAAATGTACAAGCACATACACATGATTTTCTTTTTAATTAAGAATGAGCAATGACTAATACTCACAAGCCTTCTTTTGGAATTAAGACTTTTACTCAGCTTTGTCGTCCAATGATAGAGCAGTTTCGAGGGCTCTAAGCTTTTAGCTGACAGCATCACAGACAGACTGCACAGCTATCTGAGTTCAGAGTACCTGGCACACCCTTCTCTGAAGGAGTTTTTCACATTCCTTCCTTTCTTTGGAACTAGAATGGCTTTTCTATGACTTGCTTTGAGGGCTGGTTTAAACTCCACTTCCAAATGTTTACTACTGAGAAGCTCGCCCCGCCTAAACCTCAGTCAGAGGGTAAGAGACTAGAAAAAAACTTCGCTAGCTAATAAGCAAAACTTAGATCTGTGTCAGGGTAACAGATGGTATCGCCACGGTCAAAACCTCCCATCTCTAACACTCGCCTGTGTAAATATACAAGAGTCGATGGCAGACAGCTTTGCACAATTTATAGATAGAGAGACTCAAGGAGAAAGTTCCATAATCGCTTGAAGTCCCACAGTGCTGGGGGGAAATCTAAGTCTGTCATCTAGGAGTTTATGGACCTGATTCATTTCTTAATTACCTTCTCTGAGCTTTAATTTCTTCATCTATAACATAAAAGCAGCAACAGTGAACACAGGGATAACTTCATAACCAGGAATGTTATAATTTGATAGACGTCCCCACATGGTACATGGACACTGAGAGCTGTCCACGCCTGTTAAGTCCTTTCTGTTCACTAAAAAAAAATATATTCTGTTCTGCACGTCTCCCAAGTCAGGTGCACTCAGAAGTGATGTTGCCTGTGTCAATTATACAAAACGTAGAAAAAAATCAAGTGGCCAGATTTTAAGAAGGAAATATTTTTGAGGCAGTAACAATCCAGATTGGAAAAGGACAAATAAAGTCATGGAAATGTTTATGTGAGCACCATATGCTTTCGGAACCCTCACCCGGTGTCGGTGGGATTTACTCATCAAAGTAGAAAATAACAACACTTTTTAAAACATATTTGATTTCATTAACAATGCCACCAAACCAAGAGAAAGGGGGAAACAGGGATGGAGGAACAGGGCTAGAATGGAAGTGTGCACAGCCAGGCATCATGCAGGGAGTTTCCTGGTGGGTTTGTTTGTATGTGTGCGGAGAGGCCGAGCGTCACCTTAAAGAGTGTTAGGTGAACAGGTGCAGTCTCGGAACAGCAGGACCCCTGGAAACCTATGCAAAATGTCACATGCACAGTCACATGTGCATTTTCTAGGACTGTGATGTGTGTATTCCATGAGAGTCTCAGATAAACAAAAAATCCTGCGATATTTTGATAGAAAGTAAAAATCTCCGATTTAGGCCATCCTTACCCTTTCGGCCCTTTCCGATCTGTAAACACACACCCCACTCTCTTCCTAGCTTCTGCTGTCTGCAGCCTGCAGAACTTGGGCATCCCAGCCTTTATTCCTCTGGTCTTTCCAGAATGCTCCTCACAGGAGGAATCAAAAGCAGTGATAGTGAAGAAGAAAATAACATCAAGACACTGGCAACCTGTTGGGATTTTAGCGTGCAAAGCGTTGGGCTGAGAGGGACTTGCACAGATGAGAAGTCTGTATAAAGATTGCATAGTCTTCCTCTACAGTCCGCTAGAAAATGACTCTCGGAGGAACTCCAAGGACGTGCTACCAGAAATTAATCCTCATACAGACAAAACTAACGAGATCTCAAGAGAGAAACTCTGAAGTTTCATAGAGACTCTTCCGTAACTCACTCTGATACCTTGAGCAACCCTGCTTTCCTCTCGGCCTTGTTTCCTCACCTAGAAAATTAAACAGTAGGCCAGATGATCTCGAATGTTCCTTCTAACAGCCACTACCTCGTCATCGAGGGTCTATTCTGCTAAATGCCAGGCAGTCAGCATGCAGAATCTTATCTCCCCAATCCTCAGACAAACTCCACAAGGCGACATTACTACTTCACTCTTCAGCTCTGAAATTCTTTTATCTGACTTATAGATGAAGGCAGAACTTGGACTAGGACTTGGGCCTACTAACTCCAGACTAAATATTCTTTCCTCTGTATTTATGGTCTCAAAACTTAGAGAAAAAAGTGTTTTTCAGCACATACTCTCTAAATATTCATATATTTTACTTCTAAATTATACATAAACACATACACAAGTTGCTTGCACCGTGTATGTATATATCTGCAGGACCATTCCATACATACTCTATATAAATACATAAATTTACATTCAATATCCTGTGTATAATTTTAACAATGGGTTATGTTTTGATATCATAACATTGTGCTCTTACTAATAGCAATTATCACTAATATTTTAGGAAGCATAATTTCATTACTCTTGAAAATTTTGATTAAACACTTCATGATTTAGGAATTCATTTAATTTTAGCTGTGTGTCTAAAATCAGCCCATTTCCCAGTGTGGGTTTAGTGGTTATTATAACCCAGGTGGGGACAGTCTTTGGTTGCACCCAAAATCTTCCCTTTCCTGTCCCTTCCATCTGGTACACCAATGTTTACTGAAATTCAGCTAATAAATTTCTTTTTCTCAGTTGCTGCCCCCTGATTTTCATTTACTAATTAGAAAGTGCTGCATGTTTATATTTTTAACAAATGAGTTCAAAACCTCTGAAGCTCTTTTGCTTAAAATTGTCAACCTGGCTGGAAATTTGTTTCCAAGTTTTGATGTCTGAAAATACGAAAGCCTCTACAAGTGATTGTCTTAAACCATTTCCCTCAAAAAAGTCACATAATGATACAAACATTTCCTAAGATTTATTTTCCAAATGCTCTCTCGATAACATGAGATTCTTAGAAAGAGCTGTTATTTTTCCCCTCACTGGTAAGTTACATTTACCAAAAAGGACAGATTAAGTGCATTTATTACTGCGAGGTAGCACACTCTGACAGCCACTTTTCATTACGGGAAAGGTCAGCAATTTGGAGCTCTTGACTTTTGCAAAAGGAAAAAAAAAATGTATAACTGAACTTTCCATTCATAAATCTTCTAAGACTGGGCCACAAAGTCAGCGGCAAAACTCTGGTAGAAAAGATTTCTGTGGTCACCTTTTATCTTTCATGAGTGTGTTAAATATTCTACTACTTAAAAGGACACAGCCCATTAAAACCACTTACCCAGCTTATTCACGGGGAAGCTGATTACACTCCAACATTCAGAGAGCAGCAGCCACGCAGCAGGCGGGGGAAACAGGTAACCCAGGAACTGTCACGGCACGTGAATGTCCTACTTACAAGAGCAAATGTACATTTGTACATTCAACATTTTTCAAAGATTTGTTTCTTTCATATTTTTTCTTCCTACACCTGAGATTTCCTCCCATGCTGGCCACTGTCCCTCCAGTCCCGGTCACCTGATCCTGGGGGCAGCTGCAGACTCGTCTGTGAGAATTCTGGGTGCTGGTTCCAAGCTGGAGGACCTGATGAAATGGCATGTAGGATTTCTCCTAGACGAGGAGTACTCTGGGTGCGAGTTGTCCCTCGCTGACCCAGCATGGCCAGGCCAGGATGGCAGTGCTCCTGTGTGACCACCTCCACCTCCTGCTACTTCAGTATCAACACTGATCTCAGCTCTTTCTCCACATCTCTGCCTCACACGCAGGCATTTTATGATAATATTCCTTCCATCACAGCCCAAGACCTGTCTAGAACCCGAGGACGGTGACTCCTGTGCTTATAGTCACGGCTGAAGGACAGTCTCTGTGTGGGGGTGAGGGGTCTCACTCTGACCGCCACCTTCTGTCCCCCGACACCCTGCCAGTATGGCCTCTAGAAGGGTGTCGCTGTGCTTCCCTGGGAAGGGACCTTGGTGCAGTGTTTGTTTATAGCTAATCTCCCTTTTAATGTGGGAGGGTCTATGTGTCATAACGAGAACCACTTTAGAAATCAAGAAGCAAAGATCAGGTCACAGTTTTTTGGAGAATATCCAAAACTTTGGAAATGTCTGTTCCATTTTCCAAAAGGTCAGAGTGTAATTTAAAAAACGAGAGAGAGGGAGAATTGTTCTAATAAAGTATCAGCCGTGGAGAATGAACAACTTTTTCTGAGTACCCTCTAAACTGTATTCATGTAAAAGCAAAGGTCTCTCCAACTAATGAGTAGTTGTTAAAGTTAAAGCTCTGTGCAGACAGTAAGATAGAGGGGGCAGTTCAGAGAGTTCTGGAATTATAGCTACACTATAATTGAACTCAGGGGTTACAAAAAAGCTTTGAAGACCGATGATGTCTGTTTACTTATAGAGCAATAAAAGTTTGTAGAAACCCATTTCTAATCATTCGGGCTTGCCACTAAACACAAATTTCTTCCCTCATAGACAAGGATCTCCAGTGGGAGAAGCCTTTCAACCCAGACCCAAACTCCCAACTAGTGACGCAGAGGTCTTATCTTTCAAAACATTAAATTAGATAGTCAGAAAGCCCAATCCACTCCCCACCCCCTGAATCCACTTTGTAATAAAATACAGGTCCTTTCTTTACCGACTTGCTCATCTATAAAAGGTAGGCAGGCACTTTCACTGCCCATTTCTTCTCCTACTGACCAATAAACCTCTTTGCCTCTTACAGCCTGAGCCCACTCATTCGATGATTTCCAATCTCTGATCACAAATATGTTCAAACTCATAAAAGTCACGGCAAAAATGTGCTGCATTTTACACTGTCTACTTTGTAAGTGACTGCCAAGAACACAGGGCCTCGTGAAAATGAGGACACTTTGTATATCAATCATATTTTGCTTACCATGATTTTGAAAATATTTAAGAAAATAAAGTGATGCTAGTGCCTGGAAATTGCACTTTCTGAAAAGTGGCTAAGGAAGATCTTGGTCCGGGTCAACATTTACTTAGTGAGGTCATTTGCTGTCCATTCTCCTTCCTTCGTGTCGTTATCTAATGAGTTAGATGTAGCAAATTTAGAGTAAAAATATCAGCTCCTAAAACTTAGAATTAAAAGTCATTACCTTACTATTTATTAACCACCTACACTTTTATAAGACATAATAAAGTAATTCTTAGTGATAAAGCCAAAATGCTGCTTTATAAGTGTTAAAAGGCTATTAGGAAGAGATATTGTCTTGCAGAATTTTGGAGATGGAAAAAGATCAGTTTAAACACCTCTGTCCACAGATGAGAGAACTAAAGCCCAGAGAGGGGAGAAGCTATTCATTGTCAAGGTTGACCAGGAGCAAGGGTACCAAGATTCAAGGTCGACCAGGAGCAATGGTACCAAGATGGGAGCCTGGTCTGGCTGGGGCTGGAATCATTTCCTCTTAGCACAGAGCTTTTTGGTAGGCTACAAATGTATCCTTGAATGATCTAAATTATTTCCTTTGGGCCTTTCTGTCATAAGTGAATTCATTTAAAAAGAAAGGATGCCAAGGTTATAGGAAACCTACTTTGTCCAGCTCCTGAACACACACACACACACACACACACCCCTACACAAACACACCATACAACCATCACAAAAAGCAAATGCCATCCTCCGCTGTCTGCACCCGGGAGTTCATTCTTCAAGTTCATGATCTCCCAGAACAATTTCTGGCTCCTGGCAAGTTTGACATAAATCCCGGAGCATGTAATTGACACAGTGCACTGCAAGGATCAGAGAACGTGGTGAGGTACTGGACAGTGGGCCCACTAAGGGCAACGCACCTCCTTCATTCAATCTGCCGCGGAGGCTTGTAGCGCAGCGCAGTTCCGCTCTGTTAAGTGATTTCTCCTCCGCCCAGGCCCGCTCAGTGACGGGCCCTCCTTAGCAGCAGCTTTTCAACAGCGTTTTTATTTCAATATTATCCATTTCATGTCATATTAACATAACTGGGGACTGGGGGATGGGGCTGTTCTTAGTTACCCCCCATTTCTCTTTGATTTGTCTTCCGGGAAGATAAATATTTCAGGTCAGGATCCATCCACCGACTTGTGATGTACTTTCAAATGAGCTGCAAGTTTTTGACAGGCGTTTCTCTATAATGGCAGGATGTGGGTATTAATAGTGCACAGGCAGCCTCCTTGCCTTTTGCCATAACAATGGAGGCCCGTTCACTGTCTGTGGGGAACATGTCTTGGTCTCTAAGCCTAGACCTTGCTCTTACTCTGTAAATCTATCTTTCCTTTCCTCAATAAACTTTGTTTCATGCTTGCCTTAAAAGTAATAATAATAGTCCACGTGCAGAATGGTGACATGTGAAATTAGGTGACTGGGGATTCTGCTTGGCAGCCCTGTGGTCTGAGAGTCTGTGTCCTGCACAAATTCCTATGTTGAGCCCAACATGAAAGCAATGGTATGAGAAGGTGAACTTCCTAGAGCCATGTGGGAGGTGATTAGGTCATGGGGGCAGATTCCTCTTGAGTCAGATCGGCACCCTTATAAAAGAGGCCCCCGAGAGCTCTCCTGACCCTTCTGCCGTGCAGGACATAGGAAGAAGGCACCAGCTAGGAACCCTCGGACCCCCACCAGACGCCAAGTCTGCCAGGTCCTTGGTGTTGGACTCCCAGCCTCCAGAATGGGAGACATAAGTATCTGTTGTTCCCAAGTCACCCGCTTTACGGCATGTTGTCCTAGAAGCTCAGATGGACAAAGACAGTCAGGACATACAGTAGAGCCTCACTGTGAGTTGACTGCCCATGGGTCCATAACAGACTGGTCAGCACACGGAGGTGGCCAACAGAAGGAACTCAGCCTCCTTTCCTGACACACACACGTGGTGCATGTCCCATCTAGGACAGCTAGGTCAACTCACAGAGGTGGTCAGCTATGGAGGTTCTCCTGTATCTGTGAGCTCGTACTGTGTGTGTGCTTGTGTAGCTGTGGAAATCAAAAGACATTTTCCAGGATCTCTAGAACTTACGCTCGCTGGGAGGACAGCTGTAGAGTTTTGGTGTGCTGCAGATGGTAGTGACAAAGTGGGGGACTCTGCCCTTTCCCCCAGTGAAGGGGAGAGTTGAGCTGTTTTCCAACAGTCAAGCAGAGAGAGAAGGCAGTGGTGAAGACTCATGGCAAGACTTGGGACATACGCCAAACCAGGGGGAGCTGTGTGGAGTCTACTGTGGCCAGAGGCTGCATGAGAGGCGAGGAGTTCCAGGAAATGAGGGGAATCACGTAAAAAGTCTACCACTTCCTCAGTAGACTGTCTTCCTGGAGTCTTCGCTCCCAAGTGCCTGAGGTCACCCAGTGTGTTTAGTTTGGTTGCCAAATGTGGATTTTAGAATCTCTAGGTGTCTTTGAAATCCAATTCCCATTCATTCACGTTTTAAGCCTCTCCTAAGGCCTGGGAAATTAGCGTCTGGTTTTTGGAATATTGCCCTCCAGCTCAAAGCCTCTAAATTCTTACAGCATAACCAACTGAGGGCAGGAGGGAACATGACAGGTAGCCTTTTCCCATTAGATGAAGAACTCTGGGGGCATGATCCAATCTTAACAAGCGATTTCCCATTTAAAATAGCTAGCAAGCCAGCGTTATTTGTGGGTTTGTTTATGTGTTTCATTTTAGGAATTCCGAATTCCCCTAAAAATACAGCATAATGGAAACAATTCGATGGAGGCAGTGGGGTGTGTATTTAGGAGAATGAGGGGATAAGGAACTAATAGTTTGTGACCACCTTGTTCCGAGGCTACTGGAATTTTTGTATCCTTGGCCAGATGCTATCTGAAAAGAAGAGGAAATCTTCTGATTCTTTTTAGGAGAAAATAAGTCTTTTAATACCTTCTGAATGGAACACTCCAGCTGGATTCAAAGTAGTCAGATTTCTGGCCAGGCCTGGTAGTTCATACCTGCAGTCCTGGGACCCTGGAAGGCAGGACGATCCCCTGAGCTCAGGAGTTCGAGACCAGCCTGAGCAAGAGTAAAACCCTGTCTCTACTAAAAATAGAAAAACTAGTCAGATATTGAACAGGAGTCTATAGTCCCAGCCACTTGGGAGGCTGAGGCAGGAGGTTCACTTAAGAGCCTAGGAGTTGTAAGCTAGGACGCCACAGCACTTTACCCAGGGCGACAGAATGAGACTGTAAAACAAAGTGGTTAGCTTTCTTTATACAGAAAATGTAGACAGAATAGATAGGTGTTTTTATAGGTCATAAGACAGAATAACACCAGCATCCTTGTATAAGTCTGCTGATGCTGTGCGATCACGGATTTTTTTCTCTCTCTTTTCTTCTGGTGGGTACAGCTCCAGGCCTAACTCCGGCTTAAATTCTAAAGGCGGTAATTAAGCCCCAGGAACTTGTGGTGCCAAAGCTGTTCTGCAACGCTGTTCACGTCCTGTAAATCACCATCGTCCTCCCCTTGGGGCTCCTTCCCAGAAGCTGTCAGAGGCAGTTCCAGGTTTATGGGCGAGTCCCTCGACACTTTACGCTCATTGAGATAAAATTAAGTCAAAGAGCATTCAGTTAAAATGGCAGAGTAATTAAATGAGCTGGACACTGTGTCCCTCTATTTAAATTGCATCAGTCTTTGAGTGGCGGGGGCAGGGGATGAGGACACTGTGGCCGTTTTTCCTGCTGAGCAATCCTGGTGTGTTCTGGGTGCTGCTTTGCTAATTAGGTCATGGAAGACCAGAGACCTCGCCATCTCTTCCACGTGCACTCGAAAAATACACAGGTGTCTGGGGATTCCTAGATCAGGCCAAAGTTGGGTAAGGACTGATGGAGCACCGACTCTGGCCCCTGGTTCGAGATGCAGAGAGAAGAGGGCAGATGTGGCTTCTGGTCTCTGGGCCTTTACAGCTTAGCAGGGAAACCAACTTAATCAGCAAAGGTGCACTGAACCCAGAACGCCGGGTGGAGTGGCTGGAGGCTGGGCTGTCAGCGGTGTGCAGTAGAGAAAATTTGAATTTGGATAGTGAAGAGAGACCATAGAAACTGTCTCTAGCCCAGGGGTCTCTAGCCGGTCTGGGTTAATTCTACTAGGAGTTTCCAAATATGTACCATTTCCAAGCTGGCCGGGTGAGATTAATAATACAGCTGATGCTAGCAAATCTTCCTTGTATTACACTGAAACTAATTTTTTATTTGGTAATCAATAGGACTCACTTGTCAGCCCCACTTACATCCCTGCTCACCTCTCCACACTCTGACACGGGAATTAACACCGGTGTCCTCATCCAGGGGCATGGCACCAGTGCACACACCTGCACCCTGCATGAACAGGCTTGCTGAAGCCTGACAGATGAACTTGCCACTTCTCCACTTGTATTTGGGCCATCTTCCACCGTCTCTGCTCAGCGGGTCCTGTCTCCTGCATTCCAGCCTTCCACCGGGGTCTACCACTCCAACCCCCCTGCTCCGCCCAGCAGCCCCCACACACCCAGAGTGGGCAGGAGTCGCTTTCTCACTCTGGCGCGTGGTTCTGCTTGTTCACTGACGTGGCCACTGTACCATGCTGGTCGGTGAGGATCAGAGCCTTCCCCTCCTCAGAGAACATCACGCAGCAGCAGCCGTCCTCTGAGCCGTCCCGGGTAAGTGATGTCTGAATCACACTCTTCTGCGAGCTTCAGACGTGTAGGCTTTACTATTTCAACTTGCTCCTTCTGTCCAGTCATCTGAGCTTAACTCTGAACAGTCCCCAGCATTTGCAAAAGACTCCCCCTCCCATCCGTTAAGCTTCTCACACACGTTTTTAAGTATTGCAAAGACCCAGTGGAGAGTAGGCACCCACAGTCTAACCTACAACACCTTCTCTAGTTTTGCCACGTTCTGTAACGTTCCACCATTCTGCCTGGTCACTGGCTTTGTGCCTATCAGAGGGCACGTGGCATCTCCTCAGGAACGAGTTCCTAAAGCCTCCTCAATTCTTGTGTTTTCATCGTGAATACTCTGTCTCTGCCTAGCACGGTGATTTTCAACCCGGGAGCTGAGGCCCACCGGTGTGCCCTGAGAGGGTCTTAGGTGTGCCGCAAAAATTTTTAAAGATTATTAATTAAATTATTGCCAAAAGAAGTTCAAAACACAGTAAGCATATTCTTTTTTAACTTTTTTTTTTTAGATCAACGTAATTTAAGGGTGCCATGTAAGTTTAACTATAGGTTCCAGTGTGGTGTAAAATAAAAAAGGTCAAAAAACACTGGTCTAGAACTGCGTTTAAAGGGAACGTCTGGAACGGTTGCCGTCCTGAGCATGGTTACCCGCCCCTGCCATCTGAGACCTGCCTGAGTTTTCAAGACTGGTGTGGCTATAAGGACATGACTTCTCGATTTGCCTTTGACCCTTACATGCTGCCTCCCGTAGTATTTTAGTCTCGGCCTCTTGCTTGTCTCCACATTCCAGAAGGTTCCTTGGGGTTGAAATGCCAGCTCTGAAAACATTATGTGATTCATTTTCATTAGAAGGTGTGCAGCTGAAATGCATGTTTCCAATATGGGAAGAAAGAAAGACGCACACAAAGCATTAGAATAAATAGTAACAAGGATAGAGTTGGTGGTGGCAAGGTGCAAATCCACAAAGCAAATCTGCCCACACCCAGTGTTACCCGGTCGACCCGAGATGTGAGCGGTTTTGCCTTGAATTAGACCATTCTAGGTTAATTTCCGTGAGGGAGAGACGGCAGTCTCCAGCACCCACAGGCTCAGAGACGTCCCTTCCAGAGCTTTCATCAGACTTGGCACATCCCTGTTGATGTGAGCTGTCCTTTCACTGTGGGGGATAAAATAATAAGCAGGGACATTGACCAGGGTCTGAGAACAGAAGAAGGCGACTGGACTTTGTGACTAATCCAGGGCTGGCCAGGGACGTTGATCTCGCATTGTTTTGAGAATGAGAACACGACCCATGTTCACAACTCTTGCTCCAGCTGCTCTTCAGACGGCTGGACCTGAGTACTGGGCTTAGTGTATCTCTCAGAACACTCGGCTGGGGGGTTGTTAGTGGAGAACATTCCCCAAAGTGTTCTCGAATAAAGAATGGATTAGAATTATCACCCCCACCGGTCCTGGATGCCTAGGTTGGATTCCACAGATAAACACAACAAAACACAATCTTATAAGATAATATTAGAGTTGTGAAAATATTTCTGGCAGACCTAAAATTTTTCTATTTCTTTAAGACCAAGATTACTATGTACAGTAGTAGAATGAAAACAGATTAGAAAAATTCCCCGACATAAATAAGAGTTATCATTACAGTAAAAAATGCAAAATGTTTGGAAGGTGCACAGACATTTAAAACGATTGATGTCATCAATCACCACAGTTCCCAAAGTTCGGTTGGTAAAAACCGAACTTCAAAAGAATTTCATAATTTATTTTTAAACCTGATTTGGTGCATTCGTTCTTAACTGAGGAGGTTCATACCTATGATAAAATAGCTTGCTAACAGCAGCTACCCGGAGATTACACAAACTCTGTTGTATTAGGCGTTTTTTTTTTACACATTTACAAGGGGGACTATATTATCATTTGTAATTTCCACATTGCCAGCTTACGGTGCACTCTCCAACAATCACTGTGTGTTTGGAGTCTGTCAATTTCTGCACAATTTAATAAGATGATTTGACTTCCCAAACACCAGAAGAATCTCAGAGGACTGCATTTCAATTGAAAATGGAAAAGACCACGGTTATTTCCCCAAGAATACAAGCTCAGCATTGCTATTGGTTAAACCACATTCCCGTTCTATTTTCCTTGGCTCCCTGAAGCTTAACTATTTGATTTCATTTTGTTACCATAAAATCTTCAAGAATATAATCTAAAATATTATTTTAGTGCTGAAATAACAAATGTAGGGATGTGGTCATGGTAAGTTTTCTGCGCGCCGCATTCCCTGTGCATGTAGATTTGTGTAGGGATTAAACGCAGTCAAACTCTCTTGCAGACTCAAAGCGATTTCAAGGCATTTAATGTACCCATTGCATAAACAGGTTTCAAAAATTATTAAGTCAAATAAATTCTATTTGGCCCTTTCCTGTGCATTGTCCACACTTAACTGCAGTCTCCTCAGCTCTCTTCCCACCCCTGAAACAGAAAGGTTCCAGCATCATTATATATGTTCACATCAGCCCATGGGATTTTGCTCTATTTCATCAAGTTGCTCCTCAAATAGGATTTGCAATTAGTGCCCCTGTCACGTCAATCATGAAAATCTGTTTATTTAATTCCATCCAGTCAGCAAGAATTTATTGAATGCCTGTTGGGAGCAGAGTGCTGAAAATACTCTTTTCTGCGATATTCTAAGCTGCTGGCTTCTTGAAGGATTTTTTTTCTCTCCAGATTCTTTCTTCGAAGTTCCAGTTCTTTTAAGCCAGAAAGCACAAATTAACAAGGTAGCTAATGGGGATTCCCCCCCCCCCGCTTTATTTTTCTTACCCATTACAGTTGTTATTGAGCAATTTTCAGGAGCTCTACATATGTAGCAGGTGATAATAATTATAACATAAATATGTAAAAATGCAGAAGCAATCTATTAGATTAGCTATATGCTATAGCGTGGCTTATTAAGCCCACGTTTTCAGAGGCAATATATACAGAGGCTGCCAAAAATGTATACACATTTTAACAAAGTAAAAAACTATTAAAATTGCATTACTTGATATATACTGATAATGTTATCTCAAACATTATATTTTATATCTCTTGTAATTGCAGAAGCAAATGTAACTTGATTATTACCATTTTAATACAGTTTTTTCCTCTCTTAAATAATGTGTATACATCCTTTCTTGGGGGGGAGGGAATCCTATGTATGTTTTAGAGGTCAAGTGCATGAACTTTGAAGCAAGATTCAAGTCCCTAGTCTGTCAGTCACTACTTTTTTGGCCATGAATGAGTCTTCTAACTTTTCTTCATCTCAATTACTGATTCGTAAAAGGGCAGTCATAATAGAGAAGACCTCACAAGGCTGTTGGAGGAGTCAATGAGATCATTCCTGTAATGCGCTGAGGTGTGATGACAAATTGGGATGTCCCAGCAGCCTAGCTGGGTGTCTGGGCAGAAAGCTGACTCAGAGGAATGAGTTAGTTCAGCTCCTCCAGTTCTTCTTTAAAAGGGCCATTCCCCAAACCAGGAGACCACATACTTGCTCTGGACCCCAGGTTTAGGGATGGGCAGAGCCCAAAGGACAGCTCCCCGCTCTCCTGAAGCTCTGGCCGGAGGACGCAGTCCACATACACCTGGTCGAAGCTGGAGGGCAGGGGAAGATCAAGCTCTAATTCCTCATTGCTTGTGAGTTACCACCCCTTATAAACTTGACCTACTTCTTACACAAAAGCCAAGGAATGAGGGTACAAAGGAGAGGAAGGCGCCATAGAGGGGCTGCCTGACTCCATTCTCAAAGGACATGAAGAATGCAGTGGCCACCTGCAGGAAGTCTTCATCCTACAAGGTCAGCTGTGAAGCCTTCTCTGCCCACCACTGAGCCTGGGCACAGCTGCCCCCGTGTGCCCTCTCCTTCCTGCCTCCTGCTCTTTGGACTCATTAATCCGCGGAGCCCCTTTCCTCCCTTCCACACCACATTATCAGGCATCACGTGGCCATCACATTTCTCCAGATTATAAAGCCCTCAGATTATCTGAGCTTCATTTTCCACATCGGAAACTATACAATAAGTAATTCGTGTTGTTCTTTAAGCATTTATTAAAGGCTGTGGACCCAACAACATGTGGGATCCTGGGGATTCCACAAGGAGCAAGATATAACACCTGCCTTCAAGAAACTCACAGGTGCCCCATGATTGCATTAATGCACACATCTATGATTAAAAAAAAAAAAAAAGTCTGGCCTGAGAATGTCATAATCAGTTATTTCTTGTATTAAAAAGAAATTTATTTAGTCTCTGCTAACCTAATTTTATAGAATTTTCAT